>CM051710.1:8503131-8623131 GCA_028022725.1 Lycodopsis pacificus
AACCGTGTTATCTTTTACTTGCCACGTTGACGCTTGAGTGAAATGTTCATTTCAAAAGTCCAGCGGTGCTATGTAATTAGAAGATTTAACGATTATTCTGCAGAATACGGAACCATAACTAGAAAGTCGATAAAACAATGAGCATGAGTCACATCCGATAGCAGCTGCAGATTCTTTTTCTGTCATTTGATGATCGACTAATCGTTGCAGCTCTACTATTTTGTTGCAGTTAACATTGCTCATGAAAATTCTCCTTCCCCACCCTCCACAGGGACCTGCGGAGTAACCCGATCAGTCGTATTGAACCAGGCGCTTTCCTCGGATTGCCAGCACTCAAAAAACTGTAAGTAGTGGTGGAGCTTCCGCAGCCTCACGGTCTCTTTCATGTGGTTTCTGCAAGTATGCGTGCATTCTACATTCACACATTTAGACCCTCTGGGACTACACCGAGGTCTTCTGTTATTATTGCACCCAGAAGATCTAAATCCCAGCTTTTCTTTTTGTTTTGAAAGGCAGTTTGAAGCGCTTGCTTTAATTATTTGCCATGTGAGAACAGTGGCTTGTGAAGAGAAGCCGCTTGTTCGACGTGTCCTCTTGTGGTTATTTGACATTTTGAAATGTAGTTACAGCTGTTTTTCTTTTGGTATTTTAAAATTGGCAGAACTGTTGTGTTTTGATGAATGTGTTGCGGACCCATGGGGGTTTCGGGGCCGTGCAGGCTGTATGTGCAAGTGTTTATTCAACAGCATTTAGTCAGAGACTGCTCTCAGCAATGACAATAACATATTGTGATTGAAGCAGCTGCTATTTTGTAGCTATGCAATGGGTTCTGCATGTTCTGGCAGGTCTAGAGTGTGTCCAGTGTCCATAAGGGGGCGTGGTCAAGCAGCGGTCTATTTCTACTGCCTTGTTTTCTCTGGCCCACTGCCAGAGACCACTGCAGACAGCATGATGCCTTAAATGCTTTCACACATTAGAGTGGGGGGCGGCTAAATAAACGTGTGTGTGTGGTGTGTATGAATGTCATGTGATGATTATTTTGATATGCAACGAATACATCTGGGATATGCGGTGTGTGTGGGAGGTCAGAAGCTGTGTACGAAAGTGTTTAGTTGTGTGTTTCTCTTTGTGTGTGTGTGTGCATGAGAGAGCGCGCAAGAACACAGCATGACTTGGAATTCATCCGACAGTAAGCAGCCACTGCCAACACAAACTTGAGCTTGGCTGCTGCTGGGAGCAATAAGAGCGAGACAGGAAGGCAGTCAGCTCCTTGGCTCAGACCTGGGCTCACCCCCCCCCCCCCCCCTCATCCTCACTGCATATTCATTCTACACTCGGATGGATTCATGCGTGCCTGTGTCTTCTGAAGACTGAAGTCTTCACCCCCCGCCACACACACACACAAGCTTTTCATAAAGACTTTCCCTGTCATGCCACGGAGTGATCTGCAAACCTACAGTTTTGTTTTTTGCCCGAGGGTAGCGAAGTTTAATTGGCCCCCGCCGCCCGCGCGGTTGATTTCAAAGGGTGGTTGTCACTCACTCGACTGTGAAAGGGAGGGAGCACAGAGAGGGGAAGATGAGGTAGTGCTGGACCCTGGGAATGTAAACACAGAAGCCCGGCATCAAAGGCTGGCGTCCACCGGTACACATCCACTCTATTTATTCCCCATTTTTGTAAAATAGGAGTTAATTGGCAGCAAGAAGTACATACAAATAGATTTTTTATGTTTTTATATCACATTTATTCGACATGCTTCTCCACCTTCCTCTTCATCTGTAGCTTTGATTAGCAGTCTTTGATCTGTGTGTCTACCTCTCCCCCCCCTCAGGATTACCTAATTCGATTTCTTCTCGTTTTCAAGAGGCCCATTCATCGCGTGTGTTTTGTCACAAAGTGGTGACGTGGGCTTTTAAAAAGAAGGCTGCGGAAGTTTGGATAATTGTGAGTTCCACACATCAAACACGTTAGTCTTTTTGAAAAAACGCTCAAACGGTAGTTGTAGTTAGTTTAGTCGTGCCATGTGCTGCTCCAGGGGCTACGCTGCAGATGAACTCGTCAAAAATGTAACTATGGATATACCACACTGGAACCACACGAACTGTGATTGGTCGGCATGGACTGCTACTGATGCCAGTAGAGATTTGTGAAAGTGAAGACATCTTGAAACAAGTTATGGGGGAAAAGGCTCAGATTTCTCCTCCTCTTCAGTAGCAAAGTGCTCTCCACTGTAAATGTTCTGCTCACCACATCTCCCGCACATTGTCACGGTGAATGAAACCGTGTGCCCTCCCTGGAATAGTCTCATATTTAGTAAATCGGCGAAAGAACGTCAACACGGTCACTGTGGGGAATATAATCCGAGCATGATGCGACGTTGCAGCGGTGCATTACCAGGAGGAATCAAACACTGAACTACAAATCAAAACCTGTGTGTTTCTGCGGCGTGACTCTCGTTAACCCTTCGCCTCGACCGTAAATCCAACTTCTCTCCGTCCTTGACTCTGTGTTCAACACGGCACATGCAAGCTAAAGTGGATACATGAAAGAAATGCCAGCTGTCACTTTTGCATCTCAGGTTTATTCTAATGTGAGGTTGAATTTATTAAGTCATTTTAAGCATCAGGGGGAAAGAAAAGTGTATCCCTTACTTCACTTCCTTCAAATGTATTCAAATAGCCTCAACACTCAAACCCTATGGACTCTTCCGGCCTCCGCCCTCCTGACTGTGCATTCCACCAACAGCTGAACAGTCCCCCCCGCTCGAGCCGAATCGCACCGGGCTATTTTTCTTTTACTACTGCTCCTCGTATCATTCACAACAACTCGAATCCCCGCACTGAAACAATCCTCCGTGCTGTTAATGTGCCACATGCCCGAGGCTGATGGTGTTTGGCAATGAATACCGGTCGACTAGTAAAAACAGATGGAGAATAGAGACGCGAGTCGTGTGTAGCCAGACAAGAAAAAAATCCCTGATGTGCGTGAGTTATGTTAGTTCTCACGATTCTTGAACACAGTAAAAGTGAGTTAAAGTAATAACTGTATTCGCCATCTTGTCTTAAGGCCCTTGAGGTGGCTGTAACTCTAGGATGGGAAGTGAGATGAAAGTACGCCTTTAGCTAGCGGAGAGCCTCCTCCCTCCGTCGGCTGTGTTACCCTTCCCCCGACACACAGCGCTCGCCCTGCTATAGGCGGCTTTTTCTTCTCTTCCAAGTGGAACTAATCACCTCACGCAGTAAATTCCCCAGCTGGTACCTCAAGGACCAACACCAATAATTACATAAATGTTCGGATGTTAGCGTGTACCTGACAGACGTTTTCCAGGTATCATTTTGTGTCAGTATGGCATATTCCTGGAGCACCCCAGGACACAGTTTAGCTGGTGGGTCGAGGTAATGATCCGTCTATTCTCCCAGGCTCTTGTTTCTTCACTTGGCACTTTTCCATGATTGGATCGTTCGCAGAAGAATATGTGTTACAGCTATTGTGGAAAGGTGCTAAGAGCCAGAGTCTTTGAGTCACTATGGCTGTGGGTTCTCTCTCTGGGAAGTTAAAGAGCATGATTGTTGGATAATAGCCATGTGTGACAACTTAAGCTAATTAGGTTTCGCTTTCAGCCAATTAAAAGCTGCACTAATTTTCGTTTGTCAACAATGGTTCAAATGTGTTTAGCTTATTTCTCCAAAAAAAAACTTTTATGATAAATAATAACCTAATTTTAACCACAGGTGGGGAAGCAGCGTATCGGAGGATGGTGTGCTAAAGTTAACCTGGAGCCTCCAGTGAACATTTCGTCTTTGCAGCCACTTCTAAATGTTCGCACGCTGAGTGTAACGCACAGTGGCAGGATCAGTCTTTTCCGCGTTCGGCCGCGGATTCGCCTTTGATTCCCTCTGAAAGGCTTCAGACACTTCCATCGGATGTTTGCCAGAGACATCATGTCAGGTCACATCCAGAGGAAAAAACACACTTTTGACATTTTTTTGACGTAAATCACAGGCGAATAATCGTCTCCCAGAGTGTTACCCTGCCTTTGATGTGTAGGTTCCCCCTGGAGGCCCACACGGACACACTATCTCAAATCACCTTGAACGTTGTAGACCTGTCAGCTGAATTTTTGGGCTCTTTGCCTCAACCCGTCTGTGAAACTTCGCTTTTTTTTTTCCCTTTTTTTTTTTAAACCGTGGTACGCTTTATCTACGCAACGTCAGCAATTCCCCGTGTCTCATTCTTTTCACGTAATACAATCGGATATTTGTTCCTTATGTTGTTGGAGAACATACCAGCCCTAATGCAGCTGGCTAATAGCTGCCATGTTGTTTCTGAACCGTGGAAGAAATAAACAAGAATCTATTCTTTCTCTGTACCACAGGGACTTGTCCAACAACAGCATCGGCTGTCTCAACGTGGACATCTTCAAGGGCCTCACCAGTCTGATCAGACTGTAAGTCTTTTTAATGAATATATGAATGGTGTGCTGAAACAAGCATTTATGTAATAGACTAAGATAAATGATCAGTATCTTCTTCTTCTCCAGAAACCTTTCAGGGAACATGTTCTCTTCGTTGACCCAGGGGATCTTTGACAGCTTGGTGTCTCTGAAGTCTTTGTAAGTATGAAATAAGATGCAAGCATCAATGTGTGAGTGGGACGTCTGAATGTCTCCAATGAAAATGACTGCCGTTTTCTTTTTTTAACAAGTGGCGTAGAAGTAATCAAACGTGTGTTTCTATACACCCACAGGGAGTTTCAGACGCCTTACCTGCTGTGTGACTGCAACCTCCTGTGGCTGCTGCGTTGGATCAAAGAGAAGAACATCGCGGTCAAGAACACCAAGTGCTCCTTCCCCCAGTCTCTCCAGGGCCAGCTCATTACCTCCATCAAGCTGGAGCTCATCACCTGTGGTAGGGGACACAAACCTGGAAGAAAGCACACAGTCCATAGATTTGACACAGCGAAACGATGTCACCCTAAAATAATAGTTTTAACACTCTGAAACGGAGTCATTTGTCGTTTCGGTGACACTTTCTTATGCGTCATTTGTCCGGTCCCAGACATCTTGAAAGGTTGAAATAAGTCTTGTTGAATTGTGGCACAGATTGTCGTGTCAAAACGGCGCACAGTCTCTTTAATGTTTCTTTTTTTTTTTTGGTATCAGCGAGGCTGCTGGTGTTTGGAGAACAGGGGCTTGTGCAATGACACGGGAGATAAGGAAAGGGGCTGCCCAGGCCAGTGCTGCCTTTGTTTGTACTTGCTCATGTCTTATCAGTTTGGCACTCATCATAGTGAGGGATTATGAAATACATGGCACAGATCTAGCACGAGCCGTGGCCTGACGTGAATGACAAAGCACCCAGAATTCAAGGCGCCGTTGTAGTTTCCCGTGTGTCCGGAGACAAATATGAAGAGAGGAAGAGAGATTTTTTCCGTGAAAGGTGAAAACCAGAATCTCCTTCTAAACATGTCTCGTCTCCCCAGATGCTCCACTCGAGCTGCCCTCATTCCAGCTGACTCCGTCCCAGCGCCAGGTCGTCTTCCAGGGGGACAGCCTGCCGTTCCAGTGTCAGGCTTCCTTCGTGGTCGAGGACATGCAGGTGCTGTGGTACCAGAACGGCCGCATGGTCAAGTCCGACGCCGCCCAGGGCATCTTCATCGAAAAGCACATGGTGCAGAACTGCTCGCTCATTGCTAGGTACAGCAGTGTACATTCATGTTTATGCAATCGGAAGGTGGAGAACTGTATTCATTGGCGTTATGAGGAAAAGAAATCGCTTGTTATTTCATTGACATTGTTTTGTTCACGTTTCCCCATCAGCGCCTTGACCATCTCAAACATCCAGCCTGGTTTCACCGGCAACTGGGAGTGCCGGGTCAGGACAAGCAGGGGCAACACCACCAGGACCGTCCACATTGTTGTGTTGGAGAGTTCCGCCGAGTACTGCGCTCCTGAACGCGTCTCCAACAACAAGGGAGAGTTCAAGTGAGTGCACACAGTAACGCATTGGCAGACGCAGAACTTCTCACGATACTCGTCGCCTTGAGCACCCAGTACATCCATCCAGTTATATTTGAAGCTGTTCCATGTACAGCATGCTGTCATGTGGCCCCCTCTTGTGGTCAAACATGTGAATTACTTCAAGGCTTTAGCCACAATCGTTAAATGACTCTGTTGCTGTTGAGGTTATTCAGAGTAAGAAGAAAATGAAGGATGTAGCGTGTGTCGGTTAATGAAGAATGGAAAGAGCAGGACTGTGTTTTAATTGGGCTTCTTCCAGGTGGCCGCGCACCCTGGCAGGGATCAGAGCCTACCTCCCCTGCAACCGACTGCCGTCGAGCGCCGGCACCTACTCGGGCGGCTCGGCCGAAGAGCAGCGGGCGTGGCGCTACTGTGATCGCAAGGGGCTGTGGACGGAGGACGAGTACTCGCGCTGCCAGTTCCAGAAAGATGTCACACGGATTCTATACGTCATTAACCAGGTGTGTGTATCTGACTAACGAGATTCCACTGCTGTGTAAGCTCTTTCACCGAGTTCCTCTTCTTCCGCTGGTCCCGTCTCTGCTTGGACCATTTTCGACCATTGTCCTCTGTGCATCGTTCTGCTTAGATGCCTCTGAATGAGAGCAATGTGGTGGCCAGGGCTCGGCAACTGTTGGTGTACACGATCGACGCTGCCAACTTCTCAGACAAGATGGACATCATCTTCGTGGCCGAGATGATTGAGAAGTTCGGCGTGTTTGTTGAGAAGTTCAAAGACGTAAGTACGACAGGAGCCGCTCTTGAACTTGTTACGAGCTCATGTTCAATGCGAGGAATGCGTTTGGCGCGTTACCTCGTTCAAGGACAACTAGATTAATGCTCAACAGCTGTTTGTCGTCATGTTGTTTAATGAGAAAAGATGTCTTGTCACGACTTTCAGCACAGCTGGAGGCCAACAAACAGAAAAAAAGTTTTCAAAGGAAAGGAGCCCCTGGCATGTTGTAACTGGTGTAGGCAAGGAGCACTTTACTTTTAAAGCATATTAAAAGTTCTGCTTGGCGACGCCGTACTTGAAATGTGTTTCCAATAGTCACTTGGCCATGAGTCTCCCTCAAGCATGTGTCAAAGGCTGTTTGATACAAACAAGATGTGGCTTTACATGTTCACGTCTTGTGTTTCCTTTCAAGTAATATAGAATATAAGCCGTCGTGCTGCTGCACGGAGTAAGCAATGTTTTTTTGGGTGTTTTAGAGTGTGTTCCTAGCTGTTGAATCTGCACGGGCATTCACTCGAGTCCAAATGTTTTCTCGTCACGCAGGTGGGTGAGGTGATGATTAGCATGGCCAGTAACTTGATGCTGGCCGACGAGAGGGTGCTCTGGATGGCTCAGCGTGAAGCCATGGCCTGCTCCCGCATCATCGCCTGCCTCCAGAGGATTGCTGTTTACCGTCTGGCCACAGTACAAGTCTTCTCCCTGGTTAGTCCTGTCAACACATCGGGGCAATAGCTATCGTCATTGTACAATTAAATAAAAACTCACACCATCGGCCTTTGGCTATGGACTTGTGGTGCTGTGCGTTTACGTAAATCGAGTAAAATTCCGCCATTCCTGTTCTTCCAGACGTCCCCCAACATAGCGCTGGAGGCTCACATTGTCAGAGCCAACGAGTGGAATGGCATGACCTGCATGTTGTTCCAGAGGTCCAGCCCTGAGCGCACACCCGGACAGGACCGCCAACTCGCCTTCAAATGCAACACAACCAGCTCCTTCTCCAGCATCCTCCACAAGGTCAGCCCCCTTCCGGAGACCATTACAATTCGCCAGCAGGTTGTTTTGGACGAGGTTTTAGTGTCGGGGGTCAGTTTTGCTTCTGGCAAACGCATTAAAATGATGAACATAAACAAAACACTATCTATTGTTAAAATATAAAATGCTTCGGTTTTATACTTGTCTTTTGTCCCTGTAGAGCCCCATTGTGGAGGCTTCCCTGCAGCTTCCTCAGTCTCTCTTTACCCATGCTGCGCTCCCCGGGCAGGCGGAGGGCACGGTCTACAAGCTCCATCTTCTGGGCCTCCGCAATGGCAAGTTTTTTCCCTCCACCAGCAACTCCTCCGAACTGGCTGACGGCGGGAAGAGGAGGAGTGTCGCCGCCCCGGTCATCATGGCCGAGATAGGTGAGGCATAACGTTTCAGCGTCAGCCGTTGAGGGGAGAAACCTGAAACACTGACACATAATGCTACCAAGACTTTACAGCACGACAAGAGCCAAATGGGTGTTTGTGTTTTTCCATCAGAGGGCATGTCCCTGCGTGTCCTGAGGACGCCCGTTAACGTCACCCTGCGGCGGTTTGCCCGCGGCTCAGATGCCGTGTCCGCCCGCTGGAACTTCAGCCTGGTGGGAGGCCACGGGGGATGGCAAAGCGACGGCTGCCGCATTCTGAGCCATCACGACAACTTCACCACCATATCGTGCAACTCTCTGGGGAACTATGGTCTGCTGATGGTAGGTTGGGTTATTTCCGATGTTCATTGTATGACATAGGCAAATGAGGGAATTGCTTTTTTTGTTACAATATTGCGTAAAACTGAGGATTTCTCACCTCATCTGTCATGCAGGACCTCAGCAGTGTGGAGTACCTCTCTCCAAGCATCCAGCCCCTGCACCCAGTCATCTATACCACGACTATCATACTTCTTATCGGCCTGCTCACCATTATCATCAGCTACGTCTACCACCACAGGTAATTGTTTTGCTTTAATTGATTGTAATTCGTTCTTTTTGCTTTTATTCATGTTTGCCTGGGACAAATGCATTTTCTAGTCTTGCTCCTTCTTTGGCCGTCATATTCACGTTGCTGTAAATGTGTCATCCCCACAAATATCTGTCACAGTTCAGATCTGTGTCAGCATAAACAACTGTCCCATCCATAAGTAAGAAATGCTTGCATATGACACGCTTGTCCTTTTCTAATTCTGCGTTTCTGTGACCTCAGGTCTGTCCGTGTGAGCCGCAAGTTCTGGCACATGCTGGTCAACCTCTGCTTCCACATCTGCCTCACCTGCGGAGTCTTTGTCGGCGGCATTAATCAAACGCGATATGCAAGCGTGTGCCAAGCAGTGAGTATACACCAGCGGGACTCCGCCAACACTCCCGCTGTGCTTCTTCTGTCCAAACTTATGTAGTCAGCAAGTCAAAAAATGAACAAGCGCTTCCGATGTTTTCAAGGAAAGAAATGTTGCCTTTGGCTAAGTTCACAGCGTGGAAACACAGTCAAAGATGCAGAGAAAGATTGTCTCCATGGCTGGAGGCCGTCCTGCGCCTCCCATCATGGTGTTGTACTGAGACGCGTTACTTATTCATTTTTCATTGCACAAAGTACCTGGATGAAAGTTTTTTGGCAGAAGTCTTTGTTTATTTATGTAATCCCCTCTGGCATAAAGATGTATCTCACAAGGTGATTTTTCAACTCAGGCTGATGAAGACATACTCAATTAAAAAAAATGCTCCAGGGCCATCATGCCTTTTTTAAATACTCTTCTGCCCTGCATTCCATCATTTATATATTTTTTGGTGCAGTCTATCATTCTGACATAGGGGGATTGATTGCATTTTTTTTTTTGCTTTGGCAAATGTCATGCATATAATGATTCAATCTCTTCTAGGTGGGCATCTTGCTGCACTATTCCACTCTGGCTACGGCTCTGTGGGTGGGCGTGACTGCACGCAACATTTACAAACAGGTGACGCGCAAGGCCAAGCGCTACGAAGAGCTGGACGAACCGCCACCGCCACCACGGCCTATGCTCAGGTACAATACCAGCACTCCTGCATTGCAAAAAGTAATAGATTTTGGGTTTTTCTTAGCTTGACACGGCAACTTCACACGTTAGCACCTCCAAATAGCAGCATTAGCTAACCCCTGAGTGTCTTAGACTTTGCTGCTCTGACGTCATTTAACAGGTCAGTGAACTGCAGCCGGTTTTATGATGACCAAGCGTTACTGTGGCTCTTAAAACCAAACTGCCACGGGGAATGTTTTGTTTTTTGGGGGAGGGTGTTTTTGACATAATCAGGTAATGTGTGACCCCTTATTTTAATGTAGTTAGAAACATGTGTGTGTGTGTGTGTGTGTGTGTGTGTGTGTGTGTGTGTGTGTGTGTGTGTGTGTGTGTGTGTGTGTGTGTGTGTGTGTGTGTGTGTGTGTGTGTGTGTGTGTGTCGACATGATATGCATTTTGAAAGAGCGAAGAGGTGAGTATGTCATTGAGTCTTCTCTTGTTATGAGTGTTCATGATTGTTGATGGTGAAACTGCCACAGGGTGTCAGTGTAGAGGCCCGGTGTACCATTGGACCCCTGTGTGCCGTTCATGCCTGCTTGTCATCCCACAAACAGAGACTAAAGCAGAACCACCCCCTCTGTGCTTTCTCCAAAAGGTTCTACTTAATCGGCGGAGGGATACCCATCATTGTCTGTGGGATCACTGCAGCAGCTAACATCAAAAACTACGGCAGCCGGACCAATGCACCATAGTAAGCAGTCCCTGTATTGAAAGCAATTGGTGTTACAGCAGCTCATGGTAATGCTTTGTCCATTTATGCAGATAACGGCCTTTAAAAGCTCTCTTGGGCCTGGATGCTTCTATTCTACATTCTGTCCTCAGGAGGAGTTGGCTTTAGTTGTCGACCGGCCAAGCTGCGCTGCTTGAGTAAATAATGGATATTTTTTTTTCGAGGGTAGGAAAAGTTTATTCCCTGAAGTTCTGATTATGGGGGTCTATTAATGGTATGCGCATCCAAGCAACAAGCAACTGCTGCCGGTTTACGGCGAGCTCCCCCCTGCGCCCCCCCCTTCAACAGCAGCAGCTGTTTAGATGGTGCGATGTGGCCGACTAATTGAGAAATCTGCACCCGTATCTGTCTGAAGTCTTTGGAGTTTAATTAATTTCTTGCAAGCAAGACGAACCCAGCCTGCGTTATTAAACGTAATGGGGCCGTTACTGTAAAAACGAGACGCGAAAAGTTTTGAAAGAGTTATTTTAAGTTTGAAGTAAATAATGACAGTGACCGATAAAGATTATGTGTTGTTTTAATGAGCGCTGTTGGCCATTTTCCTTTTTAGGAGATGCTATATAATTTAAATGATTGCTAAAAGATGATGTTGATGTAATTGCAGGGAAAAGACTCTTGAAGAATATTAAAAGCCACATCTAACTGTAAATGAAATGCTTGATTGGTCCCGTCTGTCTTTCCTCCTCCTAGTTGCTGGATGTCATGGGAGCCCAGTATCGGGGCTTTTTATGGTCCAGTGGGATTCATCATCTTCGTGGACTGCATGTACTTCCTCAGCATCCTGCTGCAGCTGCGCCGCCACCCCGATCGCCGTTATGAGCTGAAGGAGCCGAGCGAAGAGCAGCAGCATCTGGCTCCAGCCAACGGGGAGGCCGGGTCCGATGGTCCCAGCAGCCCCTGCCACCCCCTCACTCTCCAGCTCCAGCCTCACGAGGCTTCGTCCTCCGTAGCGTCCGCTCCCCACCCTGTGCCCCTGTCGGCCCTGGAGAACGAGCACACCTTCGCCGCCCAGCTGATGGGTGCAGCGGGGGCGTTGGGGCTGTACGCGGCCCTCTGGGTGTTCGGGGCCTTGGCTGTATCCCAGGACCACCCCTATGACTTAGCGTTCACCTGCCTGTTTGGGGTGGCCGCACTGGCCCTGGGCGCGTTCATGGTGGCGCATCACTTTGTCAACAGGCAGGACATGAGGCGCTATTGGTCCCGGGCCTGTTGCTCCGGGAGACGAGCCTACTCCGAACAGGAGGATGCTCTTCTGCCTCAGCCAGGCGTGGCAATGACATCCACAGCAGGATCAGCTAGCAAGGCGGATGGGGAGTCAACGAAGTGCGGCCAGAGCAGCGCAGACTCTTCTTACACAAATAAGAGCGCGCCGAGCATGCGCAACTCCGCCCACGGCAGCAAGCTGACCAATCTGCACGCGGAGGCAGCTCAGTGCAAGTCCGCCCCGGCGCCGGCGACCGCCAACGGCGCAGCTGTTTTGGACAACAGCCTGACGGAACATTCACTCGACAATGAAATCAAAATGCACGTGGCGCCAGTCGAGGTGCAGTTCCGCCCGGTGAACAACATCAACAATCCGGTGGCGGCCACCAACGGACACGCGAGCAGGCACCACAAAAACAGAGCGCGGGCGCACAGGGCGAGTCGGCTCACGGTGTTGCGAGAGTACGCTTACGACGTCCCCACCAGCGTGGAGGGCAGCGTGCAGGGCAGCGTGCAGAGCGGCCCCCACAGGCGGCACCACCATTACGACATAGCGGCGCGCAATAGCCGTCGGGCGGCGTACATGGCTTACAGAGAGCGGCATCAGAGCCAGCTGCAGCAGGACAGCAGTGACAGCGCGAGCCTGCCGCGCCGCCCCCGCGCTGCAGATAAAGGCGGCGGCACCCTGGGGAACGGGACAGTAGTGACCGAGGAGGCCGAGTGCGTGGCTGCCGCTGCCGGGTCATGCTCAAGTAAAGACTCCGGTCCTGTCCAGCAGACGAGCGGCACAGAACTAGACAGCCAACCCAAGTCCTATGGGCTCAACCTTGTCACTCAAACCGGTGGCGCAGTTAAAGAAAACGGACATGCAGTGCCTTTAATTAACACGGAGAGTGCAGCCAGTGTAAAGACTGGCTTGTGGAAACATGAAACTACTGTGTAGCGAGCGTTTCCGTCCCACAGCCTGCATCGTGAGGTGCTCTCACCTTTTTAAACTGTGAAGTGCCTTTTTTTTTTGTTTTTCGATTGTACATTCATTTTATGAACAATCAAATCATTACTGCCACTGAACTATCTTTGTCAATATGTTTTTATTGTAAATGGTCTATTTTTATAACTTTTTCAGAGTTCTGTACTGCGTGGTCTGAGCTGTGGCCCGATGCGTACCCTTACCACGGGACTCCCCCCTCCCCATTTTCTAGTTTGTCCCAACAATAATAAAACAAAAGTTCTGTTTACCAAATTGAAAGCTTTTATTCTTGTGATAACACCGACCGTCGCCTCTTTTTTTTTTTTTAATAAGTAGGGCAAGTACCGTAAAATTATTTTCAGGAACGCCATGGCAAGGAGAGTACCCTTTCCAATGTTATGAAATAAGGCAAAACCTACTTAAAGTGATATTCACGTCTTCTCACAGCATGCCACTGACAACCATCTTGAAATGTGGAAGGTCGCGCTGCAAAAATATGCCCTTGATTTTCCACATTTAAGAAGTAAAGAGTGGTCATCGCCTGTTGATCGACTTGTCGGTGGCAGAAGACGCGGCGAGCTGGCACGGCTCCAATAGCTCCCGGTTTTTTCATTAATGGCATATTAATAAAACGCACATTTCACTCAGGCAAAGATATATCGCCCAGCCATCTCGGATGTGACAAATTATAATAAGACTTCTGAATAATGCAGCGAGCAGTTGCGCCTTGATTCGTCGGAGCCTGGCTGATTCCCTCGAGGCATGAAAGAGTGATCTCCAAATAATTGCCACGGTTCTTTAGCGTTGCCATCTGTTCTAAAGTTCATCATAGGTCGTCAGCGAGGCAGAAATGACAATCGGAGGATGTTTGTGCTGTGAAGGGGGGGAAAAAAGCTCATCGAGGCAAATCAAATGATGGTATCTCTGCTTCAAGATCACAGGGACACCTTGGGCAGAAATCAATAATCAATTAAGATATTCAGATCTTTTCTTAGTCCCAGTCAGACGTCTGAGGGTCGGATCAAACACCCCCGAAATAAAGCATCTGAGAGTCTTATTCAAAGACCCAAAGCATCAGCTTCTGATAAACGGTCTATTTTCAGATAAAATGATGATCCCTCTGTGAAGTCTCTCTTCCAGCCAGTTCCCACTTAGTGCGCTCTGTGGAGCAGATCTGAGCTCAATTCCTCACCAGGAGGCCCAGGGACGACCGGAGTCAGACAAGTGATGTGTTGTTTACATTTTCCGATCGCTGCTTGTGGCGCCTGGAGGAAGCATCTGGCTCTGTTGTGGAAAACTTGCCACTGGAATGGAGATTGATACTTCTTTTTTTTTTTTAGAAAATGAAGCCATCTGACAGTGTTGATTGTAATTCGGTGGCTCTGGCCGTCCAGGGGAACCAAAATGTTTTTTTTTTTTTTTTTAACCTGTCGTGCACTCATCACCAAAAAACCTCTGAGGGCTGACGTACAGATTAAAGCATTAATTAGCATCTAGGGCTTGTGATCATTTCTGTCAAGCAGCTGTCTGCTAAGATAAATGGGGAATTTATGGTCGGTTGGTAAGTTTCTTTTTTTTGAATATTTGCAAATGAGGCAAAGTCACACCAGCATGCATGTTGTGTTACGGTTAGGGGTGTCACGGATCACAAACCTCACGGTTCGGTTCGGATCACGGTTCAGGAGTCACGGTTCGGATCAACAAAGAAAAGGGGAGGAGACAAATATAACTTTGCTTTCCATTTATTAATTAAAGAACTTCAAGAACACTTAAAGCAAAGAACTTTGGTCTTACATGAAAACACAAATATTGAAGATGTCCAATTTGAAACAAAATGAAATAAATAAATAAAACATTCAAGAATACTCAATTCTGATATCCTCGTCCTTTCATCAATACTGAAAGAAACAAACAGCCAGTGAGCTAGCTTCCACTGTTTACACTGAACTGAACTGCTCGGCAACAACTTGGGTCTGTGTTTACTTCCTGTCAGGTTATGCCATTCAAATACACAATGTTTACCATTACTGTGACATTATTTTCAAAAAGATGAGAATATCTCCGTTGTCTGGGGAGAGGGTCGACCTTTCTGGGGTGACTGGAATATTATCGGGCCTGTCGAGCTTCACTCTGATGCTTCTGTCAGCACCTGAACCAGGTGTGTGTGTGTGTGTGTGACGCTCACAGAGGGGGCGTGTCTACAGCGCCGGACTAACAATCACTCCGCCGTGGTGAAAGCGGTCTCTACAGTCTTTTCCTTCTCATAGAGGTCTGGAACAGCTTCACACTGAAGTGGGTGCGTGAGTGGACTTCGTAGCGTGGCTCAAGCATTTTAACCAGATTTAGAAATCCTTTGTTTTCTACACCGGAGTGTCCCCGTCGCTGACATGCCGATGTTTTGCCGTTGTCGTGTCTCTCTTTAAATAACGCCTACATACCGTAACGGTTTCGTCCACCACCCTCATCCGTCATTATACGTTCTAGGTTAAAACAAAATGTTCCCAAACTTGCGACTTAAATGACGCCGCGGCTTCTGACGTTCCTCCGCTCGCCATGACGTCACCGTTAAATGCTTCTAAGCTGCTCCGTTCACGTGAACACACTCCTGCTTTATATCTGTTCACTGACACTCTGCACTGATATTCGGGGACTTGTTACTTGAAAAGGAACAGCAACAGTAGAACTTTACACACTATGATGATTACACTGTAAAAAAAAATAAATAAAAAATACTCGATTGATCCGCGGTTCACGAGTGATCCGAACCGTGAGGGCTGATCCGAACGGATCACGGATCGATCCGTGATCCGTGACACCACTAATAAACACATAGTTGAATCAACATCTCTGAAAGTTTTTTACAAAAACTAAACATTGATATCTGAGCTGTTGTAGTGGATTGTATTAGATTATATAGTACCTAACAAAGTGACCAAGGAGTTTAAACTAACAGTAAAATGACTGAGTTGCTTATTTTACCATTTTACATAAAATGTTTTACATATGTTTTTTACATTATGTTTTACATAATATGTACCATTCAGTGAAATGGCTTCTGTCAAAAGCAGAATGACACTGTTTACAGTGTGGATTATATGCAAAACAGCAACATTTATCATGTTTTTGCCACTTTGGTGAAACACCACTGTCAGATTGATGTACATGTAAAACACAAAAAGAAAACTAAGTAACAGCAATAAATACTGCATAACTTTATGCTTGTATGACAATGGCATGGTCTACAGGTTGAATTGGAGGATGTCAGTTCATCAGTGATGTCAAAGTTCCAGGATTCCATTCTAGGGTGGAATCCTGGAACTAGAATTCTAGCACCTGACCATGTAGTGTGGTCAGTGTCTCTCTTTTGACTCAAAAGACCTGTTGAAACCCTTGAGACAAGTCATCGACCAAAAAGCTCTCTCAGAAAATCAAGATGAGCTACTGGAACGAATCTTCACTCAGGGCAAGCGCATCGTTTATTTCTCCCCGTCTGGAGGGAAAACTTTGCGACGCAGTCGTCACAGTCGAGGACGTGACGTTTGAGATCAACAAGGTCTTCCTGTGTCGATGCAGCACGTACTTCCAGTGAGTTGGCTATCTGACATATATGTATAAGTAATGTGCTTTTAAGCAGATTAGTATTGATTAGTAGCGTTGAGTAGTTTGTGTGTTCAGAAAAGTGACTGAATTAATTTAATGCAACAAAACGAAATGTAATTGCAAACACTTGAGATGGTTAATTCGACACACAAATTGAAGGAAGAAGCTGTTCACTGCTGCATAAAACCTGAGATGAATTGTAGATGGTGGTGAAACAGCTCCAGAGAGATCACAAAAGAAAACATACATAGCATACAAAATGTAGTATTACATATTTGTGACATTTATTTGACAGCGACATTCTTACTGCTAGTTACACTCGGAATGATGTCCGGCGGTTTACGTATTGTACAATTTCCCTTTAATGCAAAATGGTGTAATATGTTGATTTTGTGAATGCTTATTTGAAAACGTTGTCATTGTTATCAATGAGACAATGAGAATGAAAATCTGAAGTGTTTATTCTGACCCGCAGGATCTCTGGAGTCGCTGGTCACCTCCAGACAAGGAGGTCTGTCTCCGGACATGATGCAGCTCATCATTGAGTTTGCGTACACCGTGGGGCACCGTGGCGTGGCGCACTGGGTTAGAGGTCGTCTGGGAACCGGAAGGTTCACGGTTCGATCTCCGACTGGGATGTGTCACGTGTCGAAGTGTACCTGTCGTGGGGGCGACCGTGGCGCACTGGGTTAGAGGTCGTCTGGGAACCGGAAGGTTCACGGTTCGATCTCCGACTGGGATGTGTCACGTGTCGAAGTGTCCCTGAGCAAGACACTGAACCCCTAACTGCTCCCCGGGCACCTGTCATTGGCAGCCCACTGCTCCCTATATACAGGGATGGGTCAAATGCAGAGACGTCCTGGGCGAGCAGCTCTGCCCAGAGAACTGCATCGGCATCTTTCAGGTCACCGACACCTGCTTGTCTCACGAGCTGCGGCTCGAGGCCTACCACTTCATCGTTGACCACTTTGAGGACGTGGTTTGGCCCGAAGAGTTCCCGCAGCTCTCCGTGCAGCAACTCGCCGACATCCTCGGTAGAAACGACCTCAATGTGAGCGTAGAGAGCCATCCTGCGCTGGATCTTCGGTGCTGAGTCGCGAGTACCTGTCAAAACCTCCCGTGGCGTAGATGCACTCGCCCAGCACAGCGAGGCTCACGTAGCCTCGGCGGTGGTACATGAGTGGCCCCTCGTGCCAGGTGCGCATGCTCACGTCGAACCTGCGCATGCTGTTGAAATGCTCTACCCTGTTGAAGCTGCCGACGCAGTAGATGCTCCCGTTGAGGACGGCGGTGCTGTGGTAGCACGAGGACCCACGTCTTGGTCTGTCTCCTGCATCCAGAGGTCGGTGCTGACGTCGTACGACTCGATGCTGTTTGTTGGATTTGGGCGCTGCTCCATAGGGCCATAGGGCGCTGCTCCAGCCCCCTATGGCCAACAGGATGTCGTTAGGCAGGCGAGGGCGGGCGAGAGGGTTGCTGAGATGCGCAGAGGGTCTGGACCTCATGATGGGACTTAGGATTTCGATGACTGCCCTGACCATGTGCAGGCACTCAGCGTTGTTCTTCACCAGCTCATTGGACGTCGCGTTCAACCTCAGGTAGTCCTTACTCATCAACACCAGTCGCACCTACACAGAGACCGCAGCACCGCAGCGAAAAGCAGACATTGCAGTGCTCTTCTAAGCTAATTTTAACATTACCGCCAATGGGGAAATGCTAACCGCGATTAGCATTAGCGAATATAATATATCTTCGTACATATTTTCATGCTCCATAAAGAAGGACTTAAGGTGCGTTCACACCGGACGCGTCGATTTTTTGACGCCGAATAGCATTTATTGCTAACTGTAGCTTCAGACAGCCGCTCCGTGGGGGCTGATCGCCGATGGTCAAGCAGCTCGCTAATCGCTAGAATAACAGCTGCTTGCTCCACATAAATGCAGACTTTTTACTGCACAACAGGTAATGCAGCGTGCACAAAACCGGCGCTCCATGTCCGGCTGATAGCGTCTCTGGACTCGGGAATGGTCGCTCATCGCTCGAAGAATAGCTCGCCTCCTCCGCCTGTAGGCAATAGCAGCATTGTAAAATGACGCATTTAACTCCACAATAGCTGCTAGTACAGACAACACAGCAAGCAAGGCTTGCCATTCGTTATCCATGTTGAAATGAATCGCTGCTGGTCGCCCGGCTGTTTGTTTTCTTCCGGGTACGGGTCACGTGATAGTGAGTGTGACGAATCAGGGACGGAGACGTCATGGCTGGTAATAACTAATCCAGTAGCGAGCACGGGTGTGGGCTCATTTTTTCTAACAGACATCCGTATCCGACGTCTACACTCAACCAAAACTGCGGAGTTTTCAAATACCTCCAACCACGGCGGAGTTTTCAGGTTCCTCCGTTTAGGGTGCTCCAAAACTCCGGCGTGGTGTGGCTGCTCAGTGTAAACGTAGCAAAACGGGACTAGTGTGGATATGGCCTTAGACTTGCATCTTCAGCATTTCAACCATGTAACGTAATGTGATCAATACACCACATTATTCCCCCTTTTAACTGAGAACAACTTAAGCATTCTTAACTGAACAACAGTATAAGCTAAAGATACAGTCCGCTGTAGGAGTATACAGTCTTATGGCATGTTTAGTTATTCGGTTTGAGCGCCTCAGAACCACTGGTTCGGGTTCCAGAAGCTCGGGTGTCTGCATGTTAGCGTCGACAACTTCCTGAGAACTGCTGCAGTCTTCACCATCACCCAGTTCAGCCTGTGATTCAGTGACATCAATATCAGGTTGAGCAATAGCTCGAGCTCGCAGCTGGTCTCCATGACGTCTGTGTACTGTGTCGGAGTCCCGCTCTCTGACTTCATATGAAACAGGGCCTGTCTGTCTCACAATCAATCCTGGAATCCACTTGTGACTCCCCACCACAGTGCTGCGCAGATAAGCGGCGTCGTCCGCATGAAAGAAACGGTCTGCAGCAGTGCGGTCATGGCGTTCTTTTTGCTGATACTGTTTCTTGCGTACCGTCTCCTTGGTACAAGGCTTTAGGAAATCCAACCTTGTCCGGATATGTCTGTGAAGAAACAGATCAGCCGGGGACTGTCCAGTAGTGCAGTTAGGCGTAGTCCGATATTGTAGCAGGAACAGTGAGATCTTGTCCTCAATGTTCAGTGAAGTGTGAGCAAGCTTTTTCATACCCGTCTTGAACGTCTGAACACATCTTCACTTGTGACAGTCAAAATTCTATTGCCTGTGCCTTGGACCGACATGCCTTTTTAATATGCCGTCTTGCCACAGTTATGGCATTTAGTCTCTTTAAAACGGCACTCTTCTGGCTCGTGATTCTTTCCATTGCACCTGCAACAGTTCCTTGTCCGCTGTGGCCTCACCTTGTGAATGCTTGCCGCCCCGACACTTTCACTTTCCATCCCTCTCAACTGACGTGCGTCTCTGTCGGCAGTCTCCATGTTGAGCGCGATCTCAAAAGACTTTGCAAAAGTAAGATCATTTTCCGAAAGTAGTCTCCTCTGGCAGCCCTCGTTTCTTATTCCACTGACGATCTCGCAGTGATGCGTCCAAGTTGGCGCCGAACTCAGTTAGATGCGCATTGTTTCAACTCTGCTACATACTGAGCCACCGGCTTTTTGGTTACACCGGTTAAAGCGAAACCTTTCAGCTACTAATAAGGGCTTGGGCTCATAATGTTCCTTTAGAACGGCCACTATTTCGTCGAACGTCTTATATTTTGGCTTCCTGGGCTGCACCAGATTTCTCAAAAGCCCATAAGTAGCCGCACCCATTACACTGAGAAACGTAGCTACTTGCTTTACTTCGGCTACGTCGTTAGCTTCGAAGAATTGTTCCATCCGTTCAATGTATGCGGACCATTGTTCATTTTCTGGCTTGAATTCGTCAATGCTCCCAAACAGGGCCATCATACTCACGAGTACTGACACCGAGTGTCTCTCCTACCCTGCGGGAACGTAGTTTTATCCTCGTCGCCAATTTCTGTGATGTATTCTCGAGGCGGACACACACGTAGTGTTGTTACTTTTATTTTTAATGCTGAAGATGCAAGTCTAAACTAAATCTGGTGACAAAAGGTTAACATATACCTTAGACAAGAGCACTGCGATGTCTGCTTTTCGCTGCGGTGCTGTAGTCTCTGTGTAGGTGTGACTGGTGTTGATGAGTAAGGACTACATGAGGTTGAACGTGATGTCCAATGAGCAAGTGAACAACAACGCTGAGTGCCTGCACATGGTCAGGGCAGTCATTGAAATCCTAAGTTTCATCATGAGGTCCAGACCCTCTGCGCATCTCGGCAACCCTCTCGCCTGCCCTCGCCTGCCTAACGGCATCCTGTTGGCCATAGGGGGCTGGAGCGGCACCGATCCAACGAACAGCATCGAGTCGTACGACGTCAGCACCGACCTCTGGATGCAGGTGACGGACCAAGACGTGGGGTCCTCGCGCCTACCACGGCACCGAGACGTGGGGTCCTCGCGCCTACCACGGCACCGCCGTCCTCGACGGGAGCATCTACTGCGTCGGCGGCTTCAACAGGGTCGAGCGTTTCAACAGCGTGCGCAGGTTCGACGTGAGCATGCGCACCTGGCACGAGGGGCCACCCATGTACCACCGCAGATGCTACGTGAGCGTCGCTGTGCTGGGCGAGTGCATCTACGCCACGGGAGGTGTTGACGGGCAGCGCGCTACAGGCCGGAGACCAACCAGTGGAGTCTCATCGCGAGCACAAGGGGCATGTTGCAGCTGTAACGGCCACGGAACCTGCAGTAATGTCGAGTAAAATGTTGTGAAAGATGTTGTGAAAGATGTAATGTTGAAATGCTGTAAAAGAAATAAAGGCTTATTGTGCCTTGAACTGCTGTTCCTCCAGAGATTTTCTTTTCAACTTTTCAGTTTGTGCAACTTCTAAGTTGTATGTTCTGTGAGGGGGGTGCTGTGTTCCACCTGCAGACACACACGGGTTGATCCAGAGTGCATCAGTGCAACATTAACGCCTTTATACGACAAATACGAATTGCTGTGTTTCATGCGTTCAGGTTTTCACATCGGCCACCGTATTTCTCCTACTTGCTTGGCACAGCTTGAAAAAGTTGAGCTGGTTGCAATCTGCATCCTCCCCGCTAGATGCCGGCAAATCTACCAAATGCACAGAGTACCTTTCAACACATTGTATTCATATTTGAAATCACCTTGTTCTGAGAAGTCAAAAAATTGCCTTTCTGCAGTGTAATCAAAAACAAAATTGGTGTTACAGTATATCTAATATCAGTTGTCACATCATTTCAATACTCTTTTGTAGTCCTCACCGGGTAAAGTATAGACTGTGCATTGCCACATGATGGAGCCAAAGCAGCATTCTGGTGTTGAGTTGCAGACGAGTGGGACTGTTTCCTGTTGCAGTGCTCGGCTATACTGATGGAAGTATTCACAACTTTTCCATAAGTCATAACTAATACCACAATGTATGAATGTAAAAACAAAAAATCCTGCTTTCAATATCCAGTAAAAGTACACAAGAATTATCAGCAATGTACTTAAACCTATCAGAAGTACATAATAAAGCATCAATGTTAGAGCAGCATGTTGCTGTTGCAGCTGTTACAGGTGGAGATACTTTAACTACTTTATATAGTTAGATAGTTTAGTAAAGTGGTTCCTAACATAGGGGTCGGACTCCAAAGAGTCACCAGATACTAAATCTGAGGGGTCGAGAGACGATTAATGGGAGAGAAGAAGAAGATAAGTTCAGAAACAATAATCATTTAGCATGTTTTGCTTTGCTGTTAATATTATACTTTACTTGAATTATATCTCAAACACTTATCAAAATAAAACCATCTGAGAAGTTACCTGGAAGTATGACAGAAAATGAAAATACTTCTAATAACTCTGAGGCAAGCCTGCATAAAAGGTTTCATCTCATTTTAATCTATTCCTCTCACATACAGACATATTCATGTGAACTAAAGCTGAACTGCTGTGACTTTAGCTTTTATGAACCAACTCCCAGAGCAGCCGTTTGTCTTTAGAGCCGTTCCCTCCCTCCCTCCCTCTATCTATCTCCCTCCCTCTATCTATCTATCTATCTATCTCCCTCCCTCCCTCTATCTATCTCCCTCCCTCTATCTATCTATCTATCTATCTATCTATCTATCTATCTATCTATCTATCTATCTATCTATCTATCTATCTATCTATCTATCTATCTATCTATCTACCTCCCTCCCTCCCTCCCTCTATCTATCTCCCTCCATCTCCCTCCCTCCCTCTCCCTCCCTCCCTCCCTCTCCCTCCCTCTATCTATCTCCCTCCCTCCCTCTATCTATCTCCCTCCCTCTATCTCCCTCCCTCTATCTATCTCCCCTCCCTCCCTCCCTC
Source organism: Lycodopsis pacificus (assembly GCA_028022725.1). Lineage (NCBI taxonomy): Eukaryota > Metazoa > Chordata > Actinopteri > Perciformes > Zoarcidae > Lycodopsis > Lycodopsis pacificus. Next base: position 8,525,862 of record CM051710.1, read on the forward strand.
TATCTATCTCCCTCCCTCTATCTATCTCCCCTCCCTCCCTCCCTCCCTCTATCTATCTCCCTCCCTCCCTCTATCTATCTCCCTCCCTCTATCTCCCCTGTTTCCACCAGCCTGTCTTCCTCTCTTTCTTTTCTCTTCTGAATATCTGAATTGTGATATTGGGTTACTTTGTGCTTCCTCAGTCTTTAATCTCTCATCCAGACTGAATAGTCAGCCTTTTCTTCAGGGGCAGCTTGGATTTCAGAGCTGTGCTTGGTTAAGCTTTAAAAAACAGATAAAAGACAGGTCTGGTGCTTGTTTTATGAAAGCTAAATAATGGTTAAGCATTACATCTGCTGGTTGCTCACTTAGACAGGAGGAGAAAACCTTTAAGAACACAAATCACCTGAGGAGATGAAACAGAATGCTTCCAAAAGAAAGGTTGTGTTCAATGACTGCCGGCTCACACGAGGAAGGAAAGTGCGTCTATTGTCAAAAAAGCGATCAATATTCATTAAGTACAGTATTGGTACACAAACCATTCTGCATGAAAACAAGCAATCAATGTCACAGTTCCAAAATAAAATGTTTGACTTTCACAGCCCGTATATAAATATCTATCTGCAGGATGTGGTCACTCAAAGGTGGAAAGAGTACTAAAATATCCTGCATGAGTTAAAGTATCATGAAGACACTTTGCATTAAGCATATTTAGTGTTTTTAAGTGGAAACTGGGGCAACAACTACTTTGAACAGATAATAAACCAGAAAAGTACACATCTTACCACTCCACGTGGTATCTGATGATGTACACCTCTCTGTTTAAACTCGTGTATTTACTCAGAAGACAGACTTTTAAACGTGTAGTGTTGAAGATAATCCACTCAATGTGACAACAGGTAACATCTTCTGCGGGAAAAGGAAACACAAACAGCGTCTGCTGACAACTACGAGCCAATGACAGCCCCACTTCCTGGCAGACAGCCAATCAGATTGAAGCAGGTCAACCAATCAGTTTTGAGCATGCGTATTGTCGTTTTCCCACACTCGCGGTACTTCACGTTTTGTGAATTAAAACACCTTTAAAAAAAACAAAAACGAATATAACCAGCCACTGACCGTAGCATTGTATGATAAGAATTATTTTATTATATCAATTATTCAATTCAGAACTATATTCATTTATCAGTGGTGGGAGGTACCTCAGTAGGCCTACATGTACTCAAGAAGGCTAGTGTACTTTTACCTGCAATTTTGACGTACTTGTACCATACTTGAATATTTGGATAGCTTCAGTTACAAAACAATGTTTAGATTTAAAATGAAAAATACGAAAAAATGATTTGATAAATACATGAATTGCGATGTGTTGTTACAGGTTAAGATGAGACTTAATTGGTCCCCTCTGTAATAGTCCATTCTGCATAATGAGTACTTTTACTTTTGGTACTTTGCATACATTTTGATGCTACTACTTTCACTGAGGTAAATGTTTTGAGTATTAACACTGCTGTCCAGCAGGTTTGGCTAACGTTAGCATTTAGCTCAAAGCACCACTGCGCTTATGTGTCGGCCTACAGCCTCAAAGAAGGTCGGCAGGCTCTTCATCTTGTTTGGCCTCTTTGGTTGTACACCCAATCAAACACACAGGAGACTCAGAAGAGGCAGGAGAGTCTGCTGTGGGAGGGCAGACAGACGAGGGAGGCAGCTGACGGTTACGTAATGGCTTGTGGGAACACACACACACACACACACTAGGGGTGTCACGGATCACAAACCTCACGGTTCGGTTCGGATCACGGTTCAGGAGTCACGGTTCGGACTTGGGTCTGTGTTTACTTCCTGTCAGGTGATGCCATTCAAATACACAATAATGTTTACCATTACTGTGACATTATTTTCAAAAAGATGAGAATATCGCCATCGTCTGGGGAGAGGGTCGACCTTTCTGTGGTGACTGGAATATTATCGGGCCTGTCGAGCTTCACTCTGATGCTTCTGTCAGCACCTGAACCAGGTCTGCGTGTGTGTGACGCTCACAGAGGGGGCGTGTCTACAGCGCCGGACTAACAATCACTCCGCCGTGGTGAAAGCGGTCTCTACAGTATTTTCCTTCTCATAGAGGTCTGGAACAGCTTCACACTGAAGTGGGTGCGTGAGTGGACTTCGTAGCGTGGCTCAAGCATTTTAACCAGATTTAGAAATCCTTTGTTTTCTACACCGGAGTGTCCCCGTCGCTGACATGCCGATGTTTTGCCGTTGTCGTGTCTCTCTTTAAATAACGCCTACATACCGTAACGGTTTCGTCCACCGCCCTCATCCGTCATTATAAGTTACAGGTTAAAACAAAATGTTCCCAAACTTGCGACTTAAATGACGCCGCGGCTTCTGACGTTCCTCCGCTCGCCATGACGTCACCGTTAAATGCTTCTAAGCTGCTCCGTTCACGTGAACACACTCCTGCTTTATATCTGTTCACTGACACTCTGCACTGATATTCGGGGACTTGTTACTTGAAAAGGAACAGCAACAGTAGAACTTTACACACTATGATGATTACACTGTAAACAAAAATAAAAAATACTCGATTGATCCGCGGTTCACGAGTGATCCGAACCGTGAGGGCTGATCCGAACCGTGAGGGCTGATCCGACATAATAAACATAATATGTTTTACATATGTTTTTTACATATTATGTAAAACATAATGTGCACCATTCAGTGAAATGGCTTCTGTCAAAAGCAGAATGACACTGTTTACAGTGTGGATTATATGCAAAACAGCAACATTTATCATGTTTTTGCCACTTTGGTGAAACACCACTGTCAGATTGATGTACATGTAAAACACAAAAAGAAAACTAAGTAACAGCAATAAATACTGCATAACTTTATGCTTGTATGACAATGGCATGGTCTACAGGTTGAATTGGAGGATGTCAGTTCATCAGTGATGTCAAAGTTCCAGGATTCCATTCTACAGTGGAATCCTGGAACTAGAATTCTAGCACCTGACCATGTAGTGTGGTCAGTGTCTCTCTTTTGACTCAAAAGACCTGTTGAAACCCTTGAGACAAGTCATCGACCAAAAAGCTCTCTCAGAAAATCAAGATGAGCTACTGGAACGAATCTTCACTCAGGGCAAGCGCATCGTTTATTTCTCCCCGTCTGGAGGGAAAACTTTGCGACGCAGTCGTCACAGTCGAGGACGTAACGTTTGAGATCAACAAGGTCTTCCTGTGTCGATGCAGCACGTACTTCCAGTGAGTTGGCTATCTGACATATATGTATAAGTAATGTGCTTTTAAGCAGATTAGTATTGATTAGTAGCGTTGAGTAGTTTGTGTGTTCAGAAAAGTGACTGAATTAATTTAATGCAACAAAACGAAATGTAATTGCAAACACTTGAGATGGTTAATTCGACACACAAATTGAAGGAAGAAGCTGTTCACTGCTGCATAAAACCTGAGATGAATTGTAGATGGTGGTGAAACAGCTCCAGAGAGATCACAAAAGAAAACTAAAATGGCATACAAAATGTAGTATTACATATTTGTGACATTTATTTGACAGCGACATTCTTACTGCTAGTTACACTCGGAATGATGTCCGGCGGTTTACGTATTGTACAATTTCCCTTTAATGCAAAATGGTGTAATATGTTGATTTTGTGAATGCTTATTTGAAAACGTTGTCATTGTTATCAATGAGACAATGAGAATGAAAATCTGAAGTGTTTATTCTGACCCGCAGGATCTCTGGAGTCGCTGGTCACCTCCAGACAAGGAGGTCTGTCTCCGGACATGATGCAGCTCATCATTGAGTTTGCGTACACCGTGGGGCACCGTGGCGTGGCGCACTGGGTTAGAGGTCGTCTGGGAACCGGAAGGTTCACGGTTCGATCTCCGACTGGGATGTGTCACGTGTCGAAGTGTACCTGTCGTGGGGGCGACCGTGGCGCACTGGGTTAGAGGTCGTCTGGGAACCGGAAGGTTCACGGTTCGATCTCCGACTGGGATGTGTCACGTGTCGAAGTGTACCTGAGCAATACACTGAACCCCTAACTGCTCCCCGGGCGCCTGTCATTGGCAGCCCACTGCTCCCTATATACAGGGATGGGTCAAATGCAGAGACGTCCTGGGCGAGCAGCTCTGCCCAGAGAACTGCATCGGCATCTTTCAGGTCACCGACACCTGCTTGTCTCACGAGCTGCGGCTCGAGGCCTACCACTTCATCGTTGACCACTTTGAGGACGTGGTTTGGCCCGAAGAGTTCCCGCAGCTCTCCGTGCAGCAACTCGCCGACATCCTCGGTAGAAACGACCTCAATGTGAGCGTAGAGAGCCATCCTGCGCTGGATCTTCGGTGCTGAGTCGCGAGTACCTGTCAAAACCTCCCGTGGCGTAGATGCACTCGCCCAGCACAGCGAGGCTCACGTAGCCTCGGCGGTGGTACATGAGTGGCCCCTCGTGCCAGGTGCGCATGCTCACGTCGAACCTGCGCATGCTGTTGAAATGCTCTACCCTGTTGAAGCTGCCGACGCAGTAGATGCTCCCGTTGAGGACGGCGGTGCTGTGGTAGCACGAGGACCCACGTCTTGGTCTGTCTCCTGCATCCAGAGGTCGGTGCTGACGTCGTACGACTCGATGCTGTTTGTTGGATTTGGGCGCTGCTCCATAGGGCCATAGGGCGCTGCTCCAGCCCCCTATGGCCAACAGGATGTCGTTAGGCAGGCGAGGGCGGGCGAGAGGGTTGCTGAGATGCGCAGAGGGTCTGGACCTCATGATGGGACTTAGGATTTCGATGACTGCCCTGACCATGTGCAGGCACTCAGCGTTGTTCTTCACCAGCTCATTGGACGTCGCGTTCAACCTCAGGTAGTCCTTACTCATCAACACCAGTCGCACCTACACAGAGACCGCAGCACCGCAGCGAAAAGCAGACATTGCAGTGCTCTTCTAAGCTAATTTTAACATTACCGCCAATGGGGAAATGCTAACCGCGATTAGCATAAGCGAATATAATATATCTTCGTACATATTTTCATGCTCCATAAAGAAGGACTTAAGGTGCGTTCACACCGGACGCGTCGATTTTTTGACGCCGAATAGCATTTATTGCTAACTGTAGCTTCAGACAGCCGCTCCGTGGGGGCTGATCGCCGATGGTCAAGCAGCTCGCTAATCGCTAGAATAACAGCTGCTTGCTCCACATAAATGCAGACTTTTTACTGCACAACAGGTAATACAGCGTGCACAAAACCGGCGCTCCATGTCCGGCTGATAGCGTCTCTGGACTCGGGAATGGTCGCTCATCGCTCGAAGAATAGCTCGCCTCCTCCGCCTGTAGGCAATAGCAGCATTGTAAAATGACGCATTTAACTCCACAATAGCTGCTAGTACAGACAACACAGCAAGCAAGGCTTGCCATTCGTTATCCATGTTGAAATGAATCGCTGCTGGTCGCCCGGCTGTTTGTTTTCTTCCGGGTACGGGTCACGTGATAGTGAGTGTGACGAATCAGGGACGGAGACGTCATGGCTGGTAATAACTAATCCAGTAGCGAGCACGGGTGTGGGCTCATTTTTTCTAACAGACATCCGTATCCGACGTCTACACTCAACCAAAACCGCGGAGTTTTCAAATACCTCCAACCACGGCGGAGTTTTCAGGTTCCTCCGTTTAGGGTGCTCCAAAACTCCGGCGTGGTGTGGCTGCTCAGTGTAAACGTAGCAAAACGGGACTAGTGTGGATATGGCCTTAGACTTGCATCTTCAGCATTTCAACCATGTAACGTAATGTGATCAATACACCACATTATTCCCCCTTTTAACTGAGAACAACTTAAGCATTCTTAACTGAACAACAGTATAAGCTAAAGATACAGTCCGCTGTAGGAGTATACAGTCTTATGGCATGTTTAGTTATTCGGTTTGAGCGCCTCAGAACCACTGGTTCGGGTTCCAGAAGCTCGGGTGTCTGCATGTTAGCGTCGACAACTTCCTGAGAACTGCTGCAGTCTTCACCATCACCCAGTTCAGCCTGTGATTCAGTGACATCAATATCAGGTTGAGCAATAGCTCGAGCTCGCAGCTGGTCTCCATGACGTCTGTGTACTGTGTCGGAGTCCCGCTCTCTGACTTCATATGAAACAGGGCCTGTCTGTCTCACAATCAATCCTGGAATCCACTTGTGACTCCCCACCACAGTGCTGCGCAGATAAGCGGCGTCGTCCGCATGAAAGAAACGGTCTGCAGCAGTGCGGTCATGGCGTTCTTTTTGCTGATACTGTTTCTTGCGTACCGTCTCCTTGGTACAAGGCTTTAGGAAATCCAACCTTGTCCGGATATGTCTGAAGAAACAGATCAGCCGGGGAATGTCCAGTAGTGCAGTTAGGCGTAGTCCGATATTGTAGCAGGAACAGTGAGATCTTGTCCTCAATGTTCAGTGAAGTGTGAGCAAGCTTTTTCATACCCGTCTTGAACGTCTGAACACATCTTCACTTGTGACAGTCAAAATTCTATTGCCTGTGCCTTGGACCGACATGCCTTTTTAATATGCCGTCTTGCCACAGTTATGGCATTTAGTCTCTTTAAAACGGCACTCTTCTGGCTCGTGATTCTTTCCATTGCACCTGCAACAGTTCCTTGTCCGCTGTGGCCTCACCTTGTGAATGCTTGCCGCCCCGACACTTTCACTTTCCATCCCTCTCAACTGACGTGCGTCTCTGTCGGCAGTCTCCATGTTGAGCGCGATCTCAAAAGACTTTGCAAAAGTAAGATCATTTTCCGAAAGTAGTCTCCTCTGGCAGCCCTCGTTTCTTATTCCACTGACGATCTCGCAGTGATGCGTCCAAGTTGGCGCCGAACTCAGTTAGATGCGCATTGTTTCAACTCTGCTACATACTGAGCCACCGGCTTTTTGGTTACACCGGTTAAAGCGAAACCTTTCAGCTACTAATAAGGGCTTGGGCTCATAATGTTCCTTTAGAACGGCCACTATTTCGTCGAACGTCTTATCTTTTGGCTTCCTGGGCTGCACCAGATTTCTCAAAAGCCCATAAGTAGCCGCACCCATTACACTGAGAAACGTAGCTACTTGCTTTACTTCGGCTACGTCGTTAGCTTCGAAGAATTGTTCCATCCGTTCAATGTACGTGGACCATTGTTCATTTTCTGGCTTGAATTCGTCAATTCTCCCAAACAGGGCCATCATACTCACTAGTACTGACACCGAGTGTCTCTCCTACCCTGCGGGAACGTAGTTTTATCCTCGTCGCCAATTTCTGTGATGTATTCTCGAGGCGGACACACACGTAGTGTTGTTACTTTTATTTTTAATGCTGAAGATGCAAGTCTAAACTAAATCTGGTGACAAAAGGTTAACATATACCTTAGACAAGAGCACTGCGATGTCTGCTTTTCGCTGCGGTGCTGCAGTCTCTGTGTAGGTGTGACTGGTGTTGATGAGTAAGGACTACCTGAGGTTGAACGTGATGTCCAATGAGCTGGTGAAGAACAACGCTGAGTGCCTGCACATGGTCAGGGCAGTCATTGAAATCCTAAGTTTCATCATGAGGTCCAGACCCTCTGCGCATCTCAGCAACCCTCTCGCCTGCCCTCGCCTGCCTATCGGCATCCTGTTGGCCATAGGGGGCTGGAGCGGCACCGATCCAACGAACAGCATCGAGTCGTACGACGTCAGCACCGACCTCTGGATGCAGGTGACGGACCAAGACGTGGGGTCCTCGCGCCTACCACGGCACCGAGACGTGGGGTCCTCGCGCCTACCACGGCACCGGCGTCCTCGACGGGAGCATCTACTGCGTCGGCGGCTTCAACAGGGTCGAGCGTTTCAACAGCGTGCGCAGGTTCGACGTGAGCATGCGCACCTGGCACGAGGGGCCACCCATGTACCACCGCAGATGCTACGTGAGCGTCGCTGTGCTGGGCGAGTGCATCTACGCCACGGGAGGTGTTGACGGGCAGCGCGCTACAGGCCGGAGACCAGCCAGTGGAGTCTCATCGCGAGCACAGGGGGCATGTTGCAGCTGTAACGGCCACGGAACCTGCAGTAATGTCGAGTAAAATGTTGTGAAAGATGTTGTGAAAGATGTAATGTTGAAATGCTGAAAAAGAAATAAAGGCTTATTGTGCCTTGAACTGCTGTTCCTCCAGAGATTTTCTTTTCAACTTTTCAGTTTGTGCAACTTCTAAGTTGTATGTTCTGTGAGGGGGTGCTGTGTTCCACCTGCAGACACACACGGGTTGATCCAGAGTGCATCAGTGCAACATTAACGCCTTTATACGACAAATACGAATTGCTGTGTTTCATGCGTTCAGGTTTTCACATCGGCCACCGTATTTCTCCTACTCGCTTGGCACAGCTTGAAAAAGTTGAGCTGGTTGCAATCTGCATCCTCCCCGCTAGATGCCGGCAAATCTACCAAATGCACAGAGTACCTTTCAACACATTGTATTCATATTTGAAATCACCTTGTTCTGAGAAGTCAAAAAATTGGCTTTCTGCAGTGTAATCAAAAACAAAATTGGTGTTACAGTATATCTAATATCAGTTGTCACATCATTTCAATACTCTTTTGTAGTCCTCACCGGGTAAAGTATAGACTGTTCATTGCCACATGATGGAGCCAAAGCAGCATTCTGGTGTTGAGTTGCAGACGAGTGGGACTGTTTCCTGTTGCAGTGCTCGGCTATACTGATGGAAGTATTCACATCTTTTCCATAAGTCATAACTAATACCACAATGTATGAATGTAAAAACAAAAAATCCTGCTTTCAATATCCAGTAAAAGTACACAAGAATTATCAGCAATGTACTTAAACCTATCAGAAGTACATAATAAAGCATCAATGTTAGAGCAGCATGTTGCTGTTACAGGTGGAGATACTTTAACTACTTTATATAGTTAGATAGTTTAGTAAAGTGGTTCCTAACATAGGGGTCGGACTCCAAAGAGTCACCAGATACTAAATCTGAGGGGTCGAGAGACGATTAATGGGAGAGAAGAAGAAGATAAGTTCAGAAACAATAATCATTTAGCATGTTTTGCTTTGCTGTTAATATTATACTTTACTTGAATTATATCTCAAACACTTATCAAAATAAAACCATCTGAGAAGTTACCTGGAAGTATGACAGAAAATGAAAATACTTCTAATAACTCTGAGGCAAGCCTGCATAAAAGGTTTCATCTCATTTTAATCTATTCCTCTCACATACAGACATATTCATGTGAACTAAAGCTGAACTGCTGTGACTTTAGCTTTTATGAACCAACTCCCAGAGCAGCCGTTTGTCTTTAGAGCCGTTCCCTCCCTCCCATCTATCTATCTATCTATCTATCTATCTATCTATCTATCTCTCTCTCTCTCTCTCTCTCTCTCTCTCTATCTATCTCCCCTGTTTCCACCAGCCTGTCTTCCTCTCTTTCTTTTCTCTTCTGAATATCTGAATTGTGATATTGGGTTACTTTGTGCTTCCTCAGTCTTTAATCTCTCATCCAGACTGAATAGTCAGCCTTTTCTTCAGGGGCAGCTTGGATTTCAGAGCTGTGCTTGGTTAAGCTTTAAAAAACAGATAAAAGACAGGTCTGGTGCTTGTTTTATGAAAGCTAAATAATGGTTAAGCATTACATCTGCTGGTTGCTCACTTAGACAGGAGGAGAAAACCTTTAAGAACACAAATCACCTGAGGAGATGAAACAGAATGCTTCCAAAAGAAAGGTTGTGTTCAATGACTGCCGGCTCACACGAGGAAGGAAAGTGCGTCTATTGTCAAAAAAGCGATCAATATTCATTAAGTACAGTATTGGCACACAATAAACCATTCTGCATGAAAACAAGCAATCAATGTCACAGTTCCAAAATAAAATGTTTGACTTTCACAGCCCGTATATAAATATCTATCTGCAGGATGTGGTCACTCAAAGGTGGAAAGAGTACTAAAATATCCTGCATGAGTTAAAGTATAATGAAGACACTTTGCATTAAGCATATTTAGTGTTTTTAAGTGGAAACTGGGGCAACAACTACTTTGAACAGATAATAAACCAGAAAAGTACACATCTTACCACTCCACGTGGTATCTGATGATGTACTCTGTGTTTAAACTCGTGTATTTACTCAGAAGACAGACTTTTAAACGTGTAGTGTTGAAGATAATCCACTCAATGTGACAACAGGTAACATCTTCTGCGGGAAAAGGAAATACAAACAGCGTCTGCTGACAACTACGAGCCAATGACAGCCCCACTTCCTGGCAGACAGCCAATCAGATTGAAGCAGGTCAACCAATCAGTTTTGAGCATGCGTATTGTCGTTTTCCCACACTCGCGGTACTTCACGTTTTGTGAATTAAAACACCTTTAAAAAAAACAAAAACGAATATAACCAGCCACTGACCGTAGCATTGTATGATAAGAATTATTTTATTATATAAATTATTCAATTCAGAACTATATTCATTTATCAGTGGTGGGAGGTACCTCAGTAGGCCTACATGTACTCAAGAAGGCTAGTGTACTTTTACCTGCAATTTTGACGTACTTGTACCATACTTGAATATTTGGATAGCTTCAGTTACAAAACAATGTTTAGATTTAAAATGAAAAATACGAAAAAATGATTTGATAAATACATGAATTGCGATGTGTTGTTACAGGTTAAGATGAGACTTAATTGGTCCCCTCTGTAATAGTCCATTCTGCATAATGAGTACTTTTACTTTTGGTACTTTGCATACATTTTGATGCTACTACTTTCACTGAGGTAAATGTTTTGAGTATTAACACTGCTGTCCAGCAGGTTTGGCTAACGTTAGCATTTAGCTCAAAGCACCACTGCGCTTATGTGTCGGCCTACAGCCTCAAAGAAGGTCGGCAGGCTCTTCATCTTGTTTGGCCTCTTTGGTTGTACACCCAATCAAACACACAGGAGACTCAGAAGAGGCAGGAGAGTCTGCTGTGGGAGGGCAGACAGACGAGGGAGGCAGCTGACTGTTACGTAATGGCTTGTGGGAACACACACACACACACACACTAGGGGTGTCACGGATCACAAACCTCACGGTTCGGTTCGGATCACGGTTCAGGAGTCACGGTTCGGACTTGGGTCTGTGTTTACTTCCTGTCAGGTGATGCCATTCAAATACACAATGTTTACCATTACTGTGACATTATTTTCAAAAAGATGAGAATATCTCCATTGTCTGGGGAGAGGGTCGACCTTTCTGTGGTGACTGGAATATTATCGGGCCTGTCGAGCTTCACTCTGATGCTTCTGTCAGCACCTGAACCAGGTCTGTGTGTGTGTGACGCTCACAGAGGGGGCGTGTCTACAGCGCCGGACTAAGAATCACTCCGCCGTGGTGAAAGCGGTCTCTACAGTCTTTTCCTTCTCATAGAGGTCTGGAACAGCTTCACACTGAAGTGGGTGCGTGAGTGGACTTCGTAGCGTGGCTCAAGCATTTTAACCAGATTTAGAAATCCTTTGTTTTCTACACCGGAGTGTCCCCGTCGCTGACATGCCGATGTTTTGCCGTTGTCGTGTCTCTCTTTAAATAACGCCTACATACCGTAACGGTTTCGTCCACCACCCTCATCCGTCATAAGTTACAGGTTAAAACAAAATGTTCCCAAACTTGCGACTTAAATGACGCCGCGGCTTCTGACGTTCCTCCGCTCGCCATGACTTCACCGTTAAATGCTTCTAAGCTGCTCCGTTCACGTGAACACACTCCTGCTTTATATCTGTTCACTGACACTCTGCACTGATATTCGGGGACTTGTTACTTGAAAAGGAACAGCAACAGTAGAACTTTACACACTATGATGATTACACTGTAAAAAAATAAAAATAAAAAATACTCGATTGATCCGCGGTTCACGAGTGATCCGAACCGTGAGGGCTGATCCGAACGGATCACGGATCGATCCGTGATCCGTGACACCACTAATAAACACATAGTTGAATCAACATCTCTGAAAGTTTTTTACAAAAACTAAACATTTGATATCTGAGCTGTTGTAGTGGATTGTATTAGATTATATAGTACCTAACAAAGTGACCAAGGAGTTTAAACTAACAGTAAAATGACTGAGTTGCTTATTTTACCATTTTACATAAAATGTTTTCCATATGTTTTTTACATTATGTTTTACATAATATGTACCATTCAGTGAAATGGCTTCTGTCAAAAGCAGAATGACACTGTTTACAGTGTGGATTATATGCAAAACAGCAACATTTATCATGTTTTTGCCACTTTGGTGAAACACCACTGTCAGATTGATGTACATGTAAAACACAAAAAGAAAACTAAGTAACAGCAATAAATACTGCATAACTTTATGCTTGTATGACAATGGCATGGTCTACAGGTTGAATTGGAGGATGTCAGTTCATCAGTGATGTCAAAGTTCCAGGATTCCATTCTAGGGTGGAATCCTGGAACTAGAATTCTAGCACCTGACCATGTAGTGTGGTCAGTGTCTCTCTTTTGACTCAAAAGACCTGTTGAAACCCTTGAGACAAGTCATCGACCAAAAAGCTCTCTCAGAAAATCAAGATGAGCTACTGGAACGAATCTTCACTCAGGGCAAGCGCATCGTTTATTTCTCCCCGTCTGGAGGGAAAACTTTGCGACGCAGTCGTCACAGTCGAGGACGTGACGTTTGAGATCAACAAGGTCTTCCTGTGTCGATGCAGCACGTACTTCCAGTGAGTTGGCTATCTGACATATATGTATAAGTAATGTGCTTTTAAGCAGATTAGTATTGATTAGTAGCGTTGAGTAGTTTGTGTGTTCAGAAAAGTGACTGAATTAATTTAATGCAACAAAACGAAATGTAATTGCAAACACTTGAGATGGTTAATTCGACACACAAATTGAAGGAAGAAGCTGTTCACTGCTGCATAAAACCTGAGATGAATTGTAGATGGTGGTGAAACAGCTCCAGAGAGATCACAAAAGAAAACTAAAATAGCATACAAAATGTAGTATTACATATTTGTGACATTTATTTGACAGCGACATTCTTACTGCTAGTTACACTCGGAATGATGTCCGGCGGTTTACGTATTGTACAATTTCCCTTTAATGCAAAATGGTGTAATATGTTGATTTTGTGAATGCTTATTTGAAAATGTTATCATTGTTATCAATGAGACAATGAGAATGAAAATCTGAAGTGTCTATTCTGACCCGCAGGATCTCTGGAGTCGCTGGTCACCTCCAGACAAGGAGGTCTGTCTCCGGACATGATGCAGCTCATCATTGAGTTTGCGTACACCGTGGGGCACCGTGGCGTGGCGCACTGGGTTAGAGGTCGTCTGGGAACCGGAAGGTTCACGGTTCGATCTCCGACTGGGATGTGTCACGTGTCGAAGTGTACCTGTCGTGGGGGCGACCGTGGCGCACTGGGTTAGAGGTCGTCTGGGAACCGGAAGGTTCACGGTTCGATCTCCGACTGGGATGTGTCACGTGTCGAAGTGTCCCTGAGCAAGACACTGAACCCCTAACTGCTCCCCGGGCACCTGTCATTGGCAGCCCACTGCTCCCTATATACAGGGATGGGTCAAATGCAGAGACGTCCTGGGCGAGCAGCTCTGCCCAGAGAACTGCATCGGCATCTTTCAGGTCACCGACACCTGCTTGTCTCACGAGCTGCGGCTCGAGGCCTACCACTTCATCGTTGACCACTTTGAGGACGTGGTTTGGCCCGAAGAGTTCCCGCAGCTCTCCGTGCAGCAACTCGCCGACATCCTCGGTAGAAACGACCTCAATGTGAGCGTAGAGAGCCATCCTGCGCTGGATCTTCGGTGCTGAGTCGCGAGTACCTGTCAAAACCTCCCGTGGCGTAGATGCACTCGCCCAGCACAGCGAGGCTCACGTAGCCTCGGCGGTGGTACATGAGTGGCCCCTCGTGCCAGGTGCGCATGCTCACGTCGAACCTGCGCATGCTGTTGAAATGCTCTACCCTGTTGAAGCTGCCGACGCAGTAGATGCTCCCGTTGAGGACGGCGGTGCTGTGGTAGCACGAGGACCCACGTCTTGGTCTGTCTCCTGCATCCAGAGGTCGGTGCTGACGTCGTACGACTCGATGCTGTTTGTTGGATTTGGGCGCTGCTCCATAGGGCCATAGGGCGCTGCTCCAGCCCCCTATGGCCAACAGGATGTCGTTAGGCAGGCGAGGGCGGGCGAGAGGGTTGCTGAGATGCGCAGAGGGTCTGGACCTCATGATGGGACTTAGGATTTCGATGACTGCCCTGACCATGTGCAGGCACTCAGCGTTGTTCTTCACCAGCTCATTGGACGTCGCGTTCAACCTCAGGTAGTCCTTACTCATCAACACCAGTCGCACCTACACAGAGACTGCAGCACCGCAGCGAAAAGCAGACATTGCAGTGCTCTTCTAAGCTAATTTTAACATTACCGCCAATGGGGAAATGCTAACCGCGATTAGCATTAGCGAATATAATATATCTTCGTACATATTTTCATGCTCCATAAAGAAGGACTTAAGGTGCGTTCACACCGGACGCGTCGATTTTTTGACGCCGAATAGCATTTATTGCTAACTGTAGCTTCAGACAGCCGCTCCGTGGGGGCTGATCGCCGATGGTCAAGCAGCTCGCTAATCGCTAGAATAACAGCTGCTTGCTCCACATAAATGCAGACTTTTTACTGCACAACAGGTAATACAGCGTGCACAAAACCGGCGCTCCATGTCCGGCTGATAGCGTCTCTGGACTCGGGAATGGTCGCTCATCGCTCGAAGAATAGCTCGCCTCCTCCGCCTGTAGGCAATAGCAGCATTGTAAAATGACGCATTTAACTCCACAATAGCTGCTAGTACAGACAACACAGCAAGCAAGGCTTGCCATTCGTTATCCATGTTGAAATGAATCGCTGCTGGTCGCCCGGCTGTTTGTTTTCTTCCGGGTATGGGTCACGTGATAGTGAGTGTGACGAATCAGGGACGGAGACGTCATGGCTGGTAATAACTAATCCAGTAGCGAGCACGGGTGTGGGCTCATTTTTTCTAACAGACATCCGTATCCGACGTCTACACTCAACCAAAACCGCGGAGTTTTCAAATACCTCCAACCACGGCGGAGTTTTCAGGTTCCTCCGTTTAGGGTGCTCCAAAACTCCGGCGTGGTGTGGCTGCTCAGTGTAAACGTAGCAAAACGGGACTAGTGTGGATATGGCCTTAGACTTGCATCTTCAGCATTTCAACCATGTAACGTAATGTGATCAATACACCACATTATTCCCCCTTTTAACTGAGAACAACTTAAGCATTCTTAACTGAACAACAGTATAAGCTAAAGATACAGTCCGCTGTAGGAGTATACAGTCTTATGGCATGTTTAGTTATTCGGTTTGAGCGCCTCAGAACCACTGGTTCGGGTTCCAGAAGCTCGGGTGTCTGCATGTTAGCGTCGACAACTTCCTGAGAACTGCTGCAGTCTTCACCATCACCCAGTTCAGCCTGTGATTCAGTGACATCAATATCAGGTTGAGCAATAGCTCGAGCTCGCAGCTGGTCTCCATGACGTCTGTGTACTGTGTCGGAGTCCCGCTCTCTGACTTCATATGAAACAGGGCCTGTCTGTCTCACAATCAATCCTGGAATCCACTTGTGACTCCCCACCACAGTGCTGCGCAGATAAGCGGCGTCGTCCGCATGAAAGAAACGGTCTGCAGCAGTGCGGTCATGGCGTTCTTTTTGCTGATACTGTTTCTTGCGTACCGTCTCCTTGGTACAAGGCTTTAGGAAATCCAACCTTGTCCGGATATGTCTGTGAAGAAACAGATCAGCCGGGGAATGTCCAGTAGTGCAGTTAGGCGTAGTCCGATATTGTAGCAGGAACAGTGAGATCTTGTCCTCAATGTTCAGTGAAGTGTGAGCAAGCTTTTTCATACCCGTCTTGAACGTCTGAACACATCTTCACTTGTGACAGTCAAAATTCTATTGCCTGTGCCTTGGACCGACATGCCTTTTTAATATGCCGTCTTGCCACAGTTATGGCATTTAGTCTCTTTAAAACTGCACTCATCTGGCTCGTGATTCTTTCCATTGCACCTGCAACGGTTCCTTGTCCGCTGTGGCCTCACCTTGTGAATGCTTGCCGCCCCGACACTTTCCATCCCTCTCAACTGACGTGCGTCTCTGTCGGCAGTCTCCATGTTGAGCGCGATCTCAAAAGACTTTGCAAAAGTAAGATCATTTTCCGAAAGTAGTCTCCTCTGGCAGCCCTCGTTTCTTATTCCACTGACGATCTCGCAGTGATGCGTCCAAGTTGGCGCCGAACTCACAGTTAGATGCGCATTGTTTCAACTCTGCTACATACTGAGCCACCGGCTTTTTGGTTACACCGGTTAAAGCGAAACCTTTCAGCTACTAATAAGGGCTTGGGCTCATAATGTTCCTTTAGAACGGCCACTATTTCGTCGAACGTCTTATCTTTTGGCTTCCTGGGCTGCACCAGATTTCTCAAAAGCCCATAAGTAGCCGCACCCATTACACTGAGAAACGTAGCTACTTGCTTTACTTCGGCTACGTCGTTAGCTTCGAAGAATTGTTCCATCCGTTCAATGTACGTGGACCATTGTTCATTTTCTGGCTTGAATTCGTCAATTCTCCCAAACAGGGCCATCATACTCACTAGTACTGACACCGAGTGTCTCTCCTACCCTGCGGGAACGTAGTTTTATCCTCGTCGCCAATTTCTGTGATGTATTCTCGAGGCGGACACACACGTAGTGTTGTTACTTTTATTTTTAATGCTGAAGATGCAAGTCTAAACTAAATCTGGTGACAAAAGGTTAACATATACCTTAGACAAGAGCACTGCGATGTCTGCTTTTCGCTGCGGTGCTGTAGTCTCTGTGTAGGTGTGACTGGTGTTGATGAGTAAGGACTACCTGAGGTTGAACGTGATGTCCAATGAGCTGGTGAAGAACAACGCTGAGTGCCTGCACATGGTCAGGGCAGTCATTGAAATCCTAAGTTTCATCATGAGGTCCAGACCCTCTGCGCATCTCAGCAACCCTCTCGCCTGCCCTCGCCTGCCTAACGGCATCCTGTTGGCCATAGGGGGCTGGAGCGGCACCGATCCAACGAACAGCATCGAGTCGTACGACGTCAGCACCGACCTCTGGATGCAGGTAACGGACCAAGACGTGGGGTCCTCGCGCCTACCACGGCACCGAGACGTGGGGTCCTCGCGCCTACCACGGCACCGCCGTCCTCGACGGGAGCATCTACTGCGTCGGCGGCTTCAACAGGGTCGAGCGTTTCAACAGCGTGCGCAGGTTCGACGTGAGCATGCGCACCTGGCACGAGGGGCCACCCATGTACCACCGCCGATGCTACGTGAGCGTCGCTGTGCTGGGCGAGTGCATCTACGCCACGGGAGGTTTTGACGGGCAGCGCGCTACAGGCCGGAGACCAGCCAGTGGAGTCTCATCGCGAGCACAGGGGGCATGTTGCAGCTGTAACGGCCACGGAACCTGCAGTAATGTCGAGTAAAATGTTGTGAAAGATGTTGTGAAAGATGTAATGTTGAAATGCTGAAAAAGAAATAAAGGCTTATTGTGCCTTGAACTGCTGTTCCTCCAGAGATTTTCTTTTCAACTTTTCAGTTTGTGCAACTTCTAAGTTGTATGTTCTGTGAGGGGGGTGCTGTGTTCCACCTGCAGACACACACGGGTTGATCCAGAGTGCATCAGTGCAACATTAACGCCTTTATACGACAAATACGAATTGCTGTGTTTCATGCGTTCAGGTTTTCACATCGGCCACCGTATTTCTCCTACTTGCTTGGCACAGCTTGAAAAAGTTGAGCTGGTTGCAATCTGCATCCTCCCCGCTAGATGCCGGCAAATCTACCAAATGCACAGAGTACCTTTCAACACATTGTATTCATATTTGAAATCACCTTGTTCTGAGAAGTCAAAAAATTGGCTTTCTGCAGTGTAATCAAAAACAAAATTGGTGTTACAGTATATCTAATATCAGTTGTCACATCATTTCAATACTCTTTTGTAGTCCTCACCGGGTAAAGTATAGACTGTTCATTGCCACATGATGGAGCCAAAGCAGCATTCTGTTGTTGAGTTGCAGACGAGTGGGACTGTTTCCTGTTGCAGTGCTCGGCTATACTGATGGAAGTATTCACATCTTTTCCATAAGTCATAACTAATACAACAATGTATGAATGTAAAAACAAAAAATCCTGCTTTCAATATCCAGTAAAAGTACACAAGAATTATCAGCAATGTACTTAAACCTATCAGAAGTACATAATAAAGCATCAATGTTAGAGCAGCATGTTGCTGTTGCAGCTGTTACAGGTGGAGATACTTTAACTACTTTATATAGTTAGATAGTTTAGTAAAGTGGTTCCTAACATAGGGGTCGGACTCCAAAGAGTCACCAGATACTAAATCTGAGGGGTCGAGAGACGATTAATGGGAGAGAAGAAGATAAGTTCAGAAACAATAATCATTTAGCATGTTTTGCTTTGCTGTTAATATTATACTTTACTTGAATTATATCTCAAACACTTATCAAAATAAAACCATCTGAGAAGTTACCTGGAAGTATGACAGAAAATGAAAATACTACAAATAACTCTGAGGCAAGCCTGCATAAAAGGTTTCATCTCATTTTAATCTATTCCTCTCACATACAGACATATTCATGTGAACTAAAGCTGAACTGCTGTGACTTTAGCTTTTATGAACCAACTCCCAGAGCAGCCGTTTGTCTTTAGAGCCGTTCCCTCCCTCCCTCCCTCCCTCCCTCCCTCCCTCCCTCCCTCCCTCCCTCCCTCTATCTATCTCCCTCCCTCTATCTATCTGCCTCCCTCCCTCCCTCCCTCCCTCCCTCCATCTCCCTCCCTCTATCTCCCTCCCTCTATCTATCTCCCCTCCCTCCCTCCCTCCCTCTATCTATCTCCCTCCCTCTATCTCCCCTGTTTCCACCAGCCTGTCTTCCTCTCTTTCTTTTCTCTTCTGAATATCTGAATTGTGATATTGGGTTACTTTGTGCTTCCTCAGTCTTTAATCTCTCATCCAGACTGAATAGTCAGCCTTTTCTTCAGGGGCAGCTTGGATTTCAGAGCTGTGCTTGGTTAAGCTTTAAAAAACAGATAAAAGACAGGTCTGGTGCTTGTTTTATGAAAGCTAAATAATGGTTAAGCATTACATCTGCTGGTCGCTCACTTAGACAGGAGGAGAAAACCTTTAAGAACACAAATCACCTGAGGAGATGAAACAGAATGCTTCCAAAAGAAAGGTTGTGTTCAATGACTGCCGGCTCACACGAGGAAGGAAAGTGCGTCTATTGTCAAAAAAGCGATCAATATTCATTAAGTACAGTATTGGCACACAATAAACCATTCTGCATGAAAACAAGCAATCAATGTCACAGTTCCAAAATAAAATGTTTGACTTTCACAGCCCGTATATAAATATCTATCTGCAGGATGTGGTCACTCAAAGGTGGAAAGAGTACGAAAATATCCTGCATGAGTTAAAGTATAATGAAGACACTTTGCATTCAGCATATTTAGTGTTTTTAAGTGGAAACTGGGGCAACAACTACTTTGAACAGATAATAAACCAGAAAAGTACACATCTTACCACTCCACGTGGTATCTGATGATGTACACCTCTGTGTTTAAACTCGTGTATTTACTCAGAAGACAGACTTTTAAACGTGTAGTGTTGAAGATAATCCACTCAATGTGACAACAGGTAACATCTTCTGCGGGAAAAGGAAATACAAACAGCGTCTGCTGACAACTACGAGCCAATGACAGCCCCACTTCCTGGCAGACAGCCAATCAGATTGAAGCAGGTCAACCAATCAGTTTTGAGCATGCGTATTGTCGTTTTCCCACACTCGCGGTACTTCACGTTTTGTGAATTAAAACACCTTTAAAAAAAACAAAAACGAATATAACCAGCCACTGACCGTAGCATTGTATGATAAGAATTATTTTATTATATCAATTATTCAATTCAGAACTATATTCATTTATCAGTGGTGGGAGGTACCTCAGTAGGCCTACATGTACTCAAGAAGGCTAGTGTACTTTTACCTGCAATTTTGACGTACTTGTACCATACTTGAATATTTGGATAGCTTCAGTTACAAAACAATGTTTAGATTTAAAATGAAAAATACGAAAAAATGATTTGATAAATACATGAATTGCGATGTGTTGTTACAGGTTAAGATGAGACTTAATTGGTCCCCTCTGTAATAGTCCATTCTGCATAATGAGTACTTTTACTTTTGGTACTTTGCATACATTTTGATGCTACTACTTTCACTGAGGTAAATGTTTTGAGTATTAACACTGCTGTCCAGCAGGTTTGGCTAACGTTAGCATTTAGCTCAAAGCACCACTGCGCTTATGTGTCGGCCTACAGCCTCAAAGAAGGTCGGCAGGCTCTTCATCTTGTTTGGCCTCTTTGGTTGTACACCCAATCAAACACACAGGAGACTCAGAAGAGGCAGGAGAGTCTGCTGTGGGAGGGCAGACAGACGAGGGAGGCAGCTGACTGTTACGTAATGGCTTGTGGGAACACACACACACACACACACTAGGGGTGTCACGGATCACAAACCTCACGGTTCGGATCACGGTTCAGGAGTCACGGTTCGGACTTGGGTCTGTGTTTACTTCCTGTCAGGTTATGCCATTCAAATACACAATCATGTTTACCATTACTGTGACATTATTTTCAAAAAGATGAGAATATCGCCATCGTCTGGGGAGAGGGTCGACCTTTCTGTGGTGACTGGAATATTATTGGGCCTGTCGAGCTTCACTCTGATGCTTCTGTCAGCACCTGAACCAGGTGTGTGTGTGTGACGCTCACAGAGGGGGCGTGTCTACAGCGCCGGACTAACAATCACTCCGCCGTGGTGAAAGCGGTCTCTACAGTATTTTCCTTCTCATAGAGGTCTGGAACAGCTTCACACTGAAGTGGGTGCGTGAGTGGACTTCGTAGCGTGGCTCAAGCATTTTAACCAGATTTAGAAATCCTTTGTTTTCTACACCGGAGTGTCCCCGTCGCTGACATGCCGATGTTTTGCCGTTGTCGTGTCTCTCTTTAAATAACGCCTACATACCGTAACGGTTTCGTCCACCACCCTCATCCGTCATAAGTTACAGGTTAAAACAAAATGTTCCCAAACTTGCGACTTAAATGACGCCGCGGCTTCTGACGTTCCTCCGCTCGCCATGACGTCACCGTTAAATGCTTCTAAGCTGCTCCGTTCACGTGAACACACTCCTGCTTTATATCTGTTCACTGACACTCTGCACTGATATTCGGGGACTTGTTACTTGAAAAGGAACAGCAACAGTAGAACTTTACACACTATGATGATTACACTGTAAAAAAATAAAAATAAAAAATACTCGATTGATCCGCGGTTCACGAGTGATCCGAACCGTGAGGGCTGATCCGAACGGATCACGGATCGATCCGTGATCCGTGACACCACTAATAAACACATAGTTGAATCAACATCTCTGAAAGTTTTTTACAAAAACTAAACATTTGATATCTGAGCTGTTGTCGTGGATTGTATTAGATTATATAGTACCTAACAAAGTGACCAAGGAGTTTAAACTAACAGTAAAATGACTGAGTTGCTTATTTTACCATTTTACATAAAATGTTTTACATATGTTTTTTACATTATGTTTTACATAATATGTACCATTCAGTGAAATGGCTTCTGTCAAAAGCAGAATGACACTGTTTACAGTGTGGATTATATGCAAAACAGCAACATTTATCATGTTTTTGCCACTTTGGTGAAACACCACTGTCAGATTGATGTACATGTAAAACACAAAAAGAAAACTAAGTAACAGCAATAAATACTGCATAACTTTATGCTTGTATGACAATGGCATGGTCTACAGGTTGAATTGGAGGATGTCAGTTCATCAGTGATGTCAAAGTTCCAGGATTCCATTCTAGGGTGGAATCCTGGAACTAGAATTCTAGCACCTGACCATGTAGTGTGGTCAGTGTCTCTCTTTTGACTCAAAAGACCTGTTGAAACCCTTGAGACAAGTCATCGACCAAAAAGCTCTCTCAGAAAATCAAGATGAGCTACTGGAACGAATCTTCACTCAGGGCAAGCGCATCGTTTATTTCTCCCCGTCTGGAGGGAAAACTTTGCGACGCAGTCGTCACAGTCGAGGACGTAACGTTTGAGATCAACAAGGTCTTCCTGTGTCGATGCAGCACGTACTTCCAGTGAGTTGGCTATCTGACATATATGTATAAGTAATGTGCTTTTAAGCAGATTAGTATTGATTAGTAGCGTTGAGTAGTTTGTGTGTTCAGAAAAGTGACTGAATTAATTTAATGCAACAAAACGAAATGTAATTGCAAACACTTGAGATGGTTAATTCGACACACAAATTGAAGGAAGAAGCTGTTCACTGCTGATGAATTGTAGATGGTGGTGAAACAGCTCCAGAGAGATCACAAAAGAAAACATACATAGCATACAAAATGTAGTATTACATATTTGTGACATTTATTTGACAGCGACATTCTTACTGCTAGTTACACTCGGAATGATGTCCGGCGGTTTACGTATTGTACAATTTCCCTTTAATGCAAAATGGTGTAATATGTTGATTTTGTGAATGCTTATTTGAAAACGTTATCATTGTTATCAATGAGACAATGAGAATGAAAATCTGAAGTGTTTATTCTGACCCGCAGGATCTCTGGAGTCGCTGGTCACCTCCAGACAAGGAGGTCTGTCTCCGGACATGATGCAGCTCATCATTGAGTTTGCGTACACCGTGGGGCACCGTGGCGTGGCGCACTGGGTTAGAGGTCGTCTGGGAACCGGAAGGTTCACGGTTCGATCTCCGACTGGGATGTGTCACGTGTCGAAGTGTACCTGTCGTGGGGGCGACCGTGGCGCACTGGGTTAGAGGTCGTCTGGGAACCGGAAGGTTCACGGTTCGATCTCCGACTGGGATGTGTCACGTGTCGAAGTGTACCTGAGCAATACACTGAACCCCTAACTGCTCCCCGGGCGCCTGTCATTGGCAGCCCACTGCTCCCTATATACAGGGATGGGTCAAATGCAGAGACGTCCTGGGCGAGCAGCTCTGCCCAGAGAACTGCATCGGCATCTTTCAGGTCACCGACACCTGCTTGTCTCACGAGCTGCGGCTCGAGGCCTACCACTTCATCGTTGACCACTTTGAGGACGTGGTTTGGCCCGAAGAGTTCCCGCAGCTCTCCGTGCAGCAACTCGCCGACATCCTCGGTAGAAACGACCTCAATGTGAGCGTAGAGAGCCATCCTGCGCTGGATCTTCGGTGCTGAGTCGCGAGTACCTGTCAAAACCTCCCGTGGCGTAGATGCACTCGCCCAGCACAGCGACGCTCACGTAGCATCTGCGGTGGTACATGGGTGGCCCCTCGTGCCAGGTGCGCATGCTCACGTCGAACCTGTGCATGCTGTTGAAATGCTCTACCCTGTTGAAGCTGCCGACGCAGTAGATGCTCCCGTTGAGGACGGCGGTGCTGTGGTAGCACGAGGACCCACGTCTTGGTCTGTCTCCTGCATCCAGAGGTCGGTGCTGACGTCGTACGACTCGATGCTGTTTGTTGGATTTGGGCGCTGCTCCATAGGGCCATAGGGCGCTGCTCCAGCCCCCTATGGCCAACAGGATGTCGTTAGGCAGGCGAGGGCGGGCGAGAGGGTTGCTGAGATGCGCAGAGGGTCTGGACCTCATGATGGGACTTAGGATTTCGATGACTGCCCTGACCATGTGCAGGCACTCAGCGTTGTTCTTCACCAGCTCATTGGACGTCGCGTTCAACCTCAGGTAGTCCTTACTCATCAACACCAGTCGCACCTACACAGAGACCGCAGCACCGCAGCGAAAAGCAGACATTGCAGTGCTCTTCTAAGCTAATTTTAACATTACCGCCAATGGGGAAATGCTAACCGCGATTAGCATTAGCGAATATAATATATCTTTGTACATATTTTCATGCTCCATAAAGAAGGACTTAAGGTGCGTTCACACCGGACGCGTCGATTTTTTGACGCCGAATAGCATTTATTGCTAACTGTAGCTTCAGACAGCCGCTCCGTGGGGGCTGATCGCCGATGGTCAAGCAGCTCGCTAATCGCTAGAATAACAGCTGCTTGCTCCACATAAATGCAGACTTTTTACTGCACAACAGGTAATACAGCGTGCACAAAACCGGCGCTCCATGTCCGGCTGATAGCGTCTCTGGACTCGGGAATGGTCGCTCATCGCTCGAAGAATAGCTCGCCTCCTCCGCCTGTAGGCAATAGCAGCATTGTAAAATGACGCATTTAACTCCACAATAGCTGCTAGTACAGACAACACAGCAAGCAAGGCTTGCCATTCGTTATCCATGTTGAAATGAATCGCTGCTGGTCGCCCGGCTGTTTGTTTTCTTCCGGGTATGGGTCACGTGATAGTGAGTGTGACGAATCAGGGACGGAGACGTCATGGCTGGTAATAACTAATCCAGTAGCGAGCACGGGTGTGGGCTCATTTTTTCTAACAGACATCCGTATCCGACGTCTACACTCAACCAAAACCCCGGAGTTTTCAAATACCTCCAACCACGGCGGAGTTTTCAGGTTCCTCCGTTTAGGGTGCTCCAAAACTCCGGCGTGGTGTGGCTGCTCAGTGTAAACGTAGCAAAACGGGACTAGTGTGGATATGGCCTTAGACTTGCATCTTCAGCATTTCAACCATGTAACGTAATGTGATCAATACACCACATTATTCCCCCTTTTAACTGAGAACAACTTAAGCATTCTTAACTGAACAACAGTATAAGCTAAAGATACAGTCCGCTGTAGGAGTATACAGTCTTATGGCATGTTTAGTTATTCGGTTTGAGCACCTCAGAACCACTGGTTCGGGTTCCAGAAGCTCGGGTGTCTGCATGTTAGCGTCGACAACTTCCTGAGAACTGCTGCAGTCTTCACCATCACCCAGTTCAGCCTGTGATTCAGTGACATCAATATCAGGTTGAGCAATAGCTCGAGCTCGCAGCTGGTCTCCATGACGTCTGTGTACTGTGTCGGAGTCCCGCTCTCTGACTTCATATGAAACAGGGCCTGTCTGTCTCACAATCAATCCTGGAATCCACTTGTGACTCCCCACCACAGTGCTGCGCAGATAAGCGGCGTCGTCCGCATGAAAGAAACGGTCTGCAGCAGTGCGGTCATGGCGTTCTTTTTGCTGATACTGTTTCTTGCGTACCGTCTCCTTGGTACAAGGCTTTAGGAAATCCAACCTTGTCCGGATATGTCTGAAGAAACAGATCAGCCGGGGAATGTCCAGTAGTGCAGTTAGGCGTAGTCCGATATTGTAGCAGGAACAGTGAGATCTTGTCCTCAATGTTCAGTGAAGTGTGAGCAAGCTTTTTCATACCCGTCTTGAACGTCTGAACACATCTTCAATTGTGACAGTCAAAATTCTATTGCCTGTGCCTTGGACCGACATGCCTTTTTAATATGCCGTCTTGCCACAGTTATGGCATTTAGTCTCTTTAAAACGGCACTCTTCTGGCTCGTGATTCTTTCCATTGCACCTGCAACAGTTCCTTGTCCGCTGTGGCCTCACCTTGTGAATGCTTGCCGCCCCGACACTTTCACTTTCCATCCCTCTCAACTGACGTGCGTCTCTGTCGGCAGTCTCCATGTTGAGCGCGATCTCAAAAGACTTTGCAAAAGTAAGATCATTTTCCGAAAGTAGTCTCCTCTGGCAGCCCTCGTTTCTTATTCCACTGACGATCTCGCAGTGATGCGTCCAAGTTGGCGCCGAACTCAGTTAGATGCGCATTGTTTCAACTCTGCTACATACTGAGCCACCGGCTTTTTGGTTACACCGGTTAAAGCGAAACCTTTCAGCTACTAATAAGGGCTTGGGCTCATAATGTTCCTTTAGAACGGCCACTATTTCGTCGAACGTCTTATCTTTTGGCTTCCTGGGCTGCACCAGATTTCTCAAAAGCCCATAAGTAGCCGCACCCATTACACTGAGAAACGTAGCTACTTGCTTTACTTCGGCTACGTCGTTAGCTTCGAAGAATTGTTCCATCCGTTCAATGTACGCGGACCATTGTTCATTTTCTGGCTTGAATTCGTCAATTCTCCCAAACAGGGCCATCATACTCACTAGTACTGACACCGAGTGTCTCTCCTACCCTGCGGGAACGTAGTTTTATCCTCGTCGCCAATTTCTGTGATGTATTCTCGAGGCGGACACACACGTAGTGTTGTTACTTTTATTTTTAATGCTGAAGATGCAAGTCTAAACTAAATCTGGTGACAAAAGGTTAACATATACCTTAGACAAGAGCACTGCAATGTCTGCTTTTCGCTGCGGTGCTGTAGTCTCTGTGTAGGTGCGACTGGTGTTGATGAGTAAGGACTACCTGAGGTTGAACGTGATGTCCAATGAGGTGGTGAAGAACAACGCTGAGTGCCTGCACATGGTCAGGGCAGTCATCGAAATCCTAAGTTTCATCATGAGGTCCAGACCCTCTGCGCATCTCAGCAACCCTCTCGCCTGCCCTCGCCTGCCTAACGGCATCCTGTTGGCCATAGGGGGCTGGAGCGGCACCGATCCAACGAACAGCATCGAGTCGTACGACGTCAGCACCGACCTCTGGATGCAGGTGACGGACCAAGACGTGGGGTCCTCGCGCCTACCACGGCACCGAGACGTGGGGTCCTCGCGCCTACCACGGCACCGCCGTCCTCGACGGGAGCATCTACTGCGTCGGCGGCTTCAACGGGGTCGAGCGTTTCAACAGCGTGCGCAGGTTCGACGTGAGCATGCGCACCTGGCACGAGGGGCCACCCATGTACCACCGCCGATGCTACGTGAGCGTCGCTGTGCTGGGCGAGTGCATCTACGCCACGGGAGGTTTTGACGGGCAGCGCGCTACAGGCCGGAGACCAGCCAGTGGAGTCTCATCGCGAGCACAGGGGGCATGTTGCAGCTGTAACGGCCACGGAACCTGCAGTAATGTCGAGTAAAATGTTGTGAAAGATGTTGTGAAAGATGTAATGTTGAAATGCTGAAAAAGAAATAAAGGCTTATTGTGCCTTGAACTGCTGTTCCTCCAGAGATTTTCTTTTCAACTTTTCAGTTTGTGCAACTTCTAAGTTGTATGTTCTGTGAGGGGGTGCTGTGTTCCACCTGCAGACACACACGGGTTGATCCAGAGTGCATCAGTGCAACATTAACGCCTTTATACGACAAATACGAATTGCTGTGTTTCATGCGTTCAGGTTTTCACATCGGCCACCGTATTTCTCCTACTCGCTTGGCACAGCTTGAAAAAGTTGAGCTGGTTGCAATCTGCATCCTCCCCGCTAGATGCCGGCAAATCTACCAAATGCACAGAGTACCTTTCAACACATTGTATTCATATTTGAAATCACCTTGTTCTGAGAAGTCAAAAAATTGGCTTTCTGCAGTGTAATCAAAAACAAAATTGGTGTTACAGTATATCTAATATCAGTTGTCACATCATTTCAATACTCTTTTGTAGTCCTCACCGGGTAAAGTATAGACTGTTCATTGCCACATGATGGAGCCAAAGCAGCATTCTGGTGTTGAGTTGCAGACGAGTGGGACTGTTTCCTGTTGCAGTGCTCGGCTATACTGATGGAAGTATTCACATCTTTTCCATAAGTCATAACTAATACCACAATGTATGAATGTAAAAACAAAAAATCCTGCTTTCAATATCCAGTAAAAGTACACAAGAATTATCAGCAATGTACTTAAACCTATCAGAAGTACACAATAAAGCATCAATGTTAGAGCAGCATGTTGCTGTTGCAGCTGTTACAGGTGGAGATACTTTAACTACTTTATATAGTTAGATAGTTTAGTAAAGTGGTTCCTAACATAGGGGTCGGACTCCAAAGAGTCACCAGATACTAAATCTGAGGGGTCGAGAGACGATTAATGGGAGAGAAGAAGAAGATAAGTTCAGAAACAATAATCATTTAGCATGTTTTGCTTTGCTGTTAATATTATACTTTACTTGAATTATATCTCAAACACTTATCAAAATAAAACCATCTGAGAAGTTACCTGGAAGTATGACAGAAAATGAAAATACTTCTAATAACTCTGAGGCAAGCCTGCATAAAAGGTTTCATCTCATTTTAATCTATTCCTCTCACATACAGACATATTCATGTGAACTAAAGCTGAACTGCTGTGACTTTAGCTTTTATGAACCAACTCCCAGAGCAGCCGTTTGTCTTTAGAGCCGTTCCCTCCATCTATCTATCTATCTATCTATCTATCTATCTATCTATCTATCTATCTATCTATCTCTCTCTCTCTCTCTATCTATCTATCTATCTATCTATCTATCTATCTATCTACCTACCTCCCTCCCTCCCTCCCTCCCTCCCTCCCTCCCTCCCTCCCTCCCTCTATCTATCTCCCTCCCTCTATCTCCCCTGTTTCCACCAGCCTGTCTTCCTCTCTTTCTTTTCTCTTCTGAATATCTGAATTGTGATATTGGGTTACTTTGTGCTTCCTCAGTCTTTAATCTCTCATCCAGACTGAATAGTCAGCCTTTTCTTCAGGGGCAGCTTGGATTTCAGAGCTGTGCTTGGTTAAGCTTTAAAAAACAGATAAAAGACAGGTCTGGTGCTTGTTTTATGAAAGCTAAATAATGGTTAAGCATTACATCTGCTGGTTGCTCACTTAGACAGGAGGAGAAAACCTTTAAGAACACAAATCACCTGAGGAGATGAAACAGAATGCTTCCAAAAGAAAGGTTGTGTTCAATGACTGCCGGCTCACACGAGGAAGGAAAGTGCGTCTATTGTCAAAAAAGCGATCAATATTCATTAAGTACAGTATTGGTACACAATAAACCATTCTGCATGAAAACAAGCAATCAATGTCACAGTTCCAAAATAAAATGTTTGACTTTCACAGCCCGTATATAAATATCTATCTGCAGGATGTGGTCACTCAAAGGTGGAAAGAGTACTAAAATATCCTGCATGAGTTAAAGTATCATGAAGACACTTTGCATTAAGCATATTTAGTGTTTTTAAGTGGAAACTGGGGCAACAACTACTTTGAACAGATAATAAACCAGAAAAGTACACATCTTACCACTCCACGTGGTATCTGATGATGTACACCTCTGTGTTTAAACTCGTGTATTTACTCAGAAGACAGACTTTTAAACGTGTAGTGTTGAAGATAATCCACTCAATGTGACAACAGGTAACATCTTCTGCGGGAAAAGGAAACACAAACAGCGTCTGCTGACAACTACGAGCCAATGACAGCCCCACTTCCTGGCAGACAGCCAATCAGATTGAAGCAGGTCAACCAATCAGTTTTGAGCATGCGTATTGTCGTTTTCCCACACTCGCGGTACTTCACGTTTTGTGAATTAAAACACCTTTAAAAAAAACAAAAACGAATATAACCAGCCACTGACCGTAGCATTGTATGATAAGAATTATTTTATTATATAAATTATTCAATTCAGAACTATATTCAGTTATCAGTGGTGGGAGGTACCTCAGTAGGCCTACATGTACTCAAGAAGGCTAGTGTACTTTTACCTGCAATTTTGACGTACTTGTACCATACTTGAATATTTGGATAGCTTCAGTTACAAAACAATGTTTAGATTTAAAATGAAAAATACGAAAAAAATGATTTGATAAATCCATGAATTGCGATGTGTTGTTACAGGTTAAGATGAGACTTAATTGGTCCCCTCTGTAATAGTCCATTCTGCATAATGAGTACTTTTACTTTTGGTACTTTGCATACATTTTGATGCTACTACTTTCACTGAGGTAAATGTTTTGAGTATTAACACTGCTGTCCAGCAGGTTTGGCTAACGTTAGCATTTAGCTCAAAGCACCACTGCGCTTATGTGTCGGCCTACAGCCTCAAAGAAGGTCGGCAGGCTCTTCATCTTGTTTGGCCTCTTTGGTTGTACACCCAATCAAACACACAGGAGACTCAGAAGAGGCAGGAGAGTCTGCTGTGGGAGGGCAGACAGACGAGGGAGGCAGCTGACTGTTACGTAATGGCTTGTGGGAACACACACACACACACACACTAGGGGTGTCACGGATCACAAACCTCACGGTTCGGATCACGGTTCAGGAGTCACGGTTCGGACTTGGGTCTGTGTTTACTTCCTGTCAGGTTATGCCATTCAAATACACAATCATGTTTACCATTACTGTGACATTATTTTCAAAAAGATGAGAATATCGCCATCGTCTGGGGAGAGGGTCGACCTTTCTGTGGTGACTGGAATATTATCGGGCCTGTCGAGCTTCACTCTGATGCTTCTGTCAGCACCTGAACCAGGTGTGTGTGTGTGTGACGCTCACAGAGGGGGCGTGTCTACAGCGCCGGACTAACAATCACTCCGCCGTTGTGAAAGCGGTCTCTACAGTCTTTTCCTTCTCATAGAGGTCTGGAACAGCTTCACACTGAAGTGGGTGCGTGAGTGGACTTCGTAGCGTGGCTCAAGCATTTTAACCAGATTTAGAAATCCTTTGTTTTCTACACCGGAGTGTCCCCGTCGCTGACATGCCGATGTTTTGCCGTTGTCGTGTCTCTCTTTAAATAACGCCTACATACCGTAACGGTTTCGTCCACCGCCCTCATCCGTCATTATAAGTTACAGGTTAAAACAAAATGTTCCCAAACTTGCGACTTAAATGACGCCGCGGCTTCTGACGTTCCTCCGCTCGCCATGACGTCACCGTTAAATGCTTCTAAGCTGCTCCGTTCACGTGAACACACTCCTGCTTTATATCTGTTCACTGACACTCTGCACTGATATTCGGGGACTTGTTACTTGAAAAGGAACAGCAACAGTAGAACTTTACACACTATGATGATTACACTGTAAAAAAAAATAAATAAAAAATACTCGATTGATCCGCGGTTCACGAGTGATCCGAACCGTGAGGGCTGATCCGAACGGATCACGGATCGATCCGTGATCCGTGACACCACTCGTTACGGTCAGGGCTTTTGCAAATGTTTGAATTCAAGCAGAGTCATACTGCTCAACTTTATTGTTTTCAGACAAATGCATAATTGCTGAGCAGAAACTGACATTTGTGCTTCACATGACAGGGATACTGACGTAAATCATATTAATTGCCATTTCATTTTTCATCAGAAATGTGTATAACTTGCAGGATTATTATGTTTGCACATAATTTCCGAAAAAATAGCTTACTCCCACGTCTTCACCGAAGCCCCAACATTTGACTGTGCAAATTAGCATTTTGCAATGCCGACTTTTTTTTTGCTGATAATGCTGAACAGGAATAAAAACTTTGCCGTCCATGTTTTGTATCCGATTCAAATAAGTGAAATGCCACCTGTCTTTTTAGCCATTGAACTTTTTTTCTTTGTCACTACTGCAGTTGGTCTTACGTTGTTCTTCGAGTTCAAGACTTCTCAAAGACAAAACCTGAAAGACTTCCTATCGCCTCTTTGAATTACACTCTTTGGCCGCTGTGCATTAATGCGTCCTGAATAAGATGAATGCTTTACCTTTCTGTTTTAGTTCACTCAAACTGATTTAGGTGTCTTGGCAGAAGAGCTGCTTGCAAGTGCCATCTTAAATAATCTGCCTGTCAGCGGTTGGAGAATGCAACTCCATATATCATCTTGTCAAATCACCCAAGACTGCAAAATCAGCCACAATTTCCGCCTCCTAATTGACTCCGAATGACAAACAATATCTCCTCAGC
The DNA here is from genome assembly GCA_028022725.1 of Lycodopsis pacificus. NCBI lineage: Eukaryota > Metazoa > Chordata > Actinopteri > Perciformes > Zoarcidae > Lycodopsis > Lycodopsis pacificus. The sequence goes on from CM051710.1 coordinate 8,557,721, forward strand.
CCGCAGGAGTTTCCATTCTCGAAGGATGCGTGTGGTGAAGATATTATGTTCATTTTTTTTTTTAACTGCGTGATGTGTAGATGAATCAAAGTGACGAAAGTCCAATATATGCACAGTCTCCTCATTAAACACAGCGCAGAGAACCTTGTGCAAACCCAAATATATCATGATTCAACTTTGGGCACTGAGAGCAGGACAGAAATAGATGCTCCCTCGAGTGCTCTGCTGCTGCTTTGATTTCATTAGATCAGAATCACGTGTGTGTGTGTGTGTGTGTGTGTGTGTGTATTTCCGGAGTAATTTCAAATGATAATTCCTGATTTGTATTCCGACAACCTGGACTTTAACTACATGCTAAAACAAGATATTTATTGAAGAGTCAAATGAAAGTTCACGGCGGAACCATAAATATGTCTCATATTTTAACATCAATTTTCTCCTTATTCCTCCGATAATCATCAGGAAAAATGAGGTCACTCTATCTTTTTCTCAAAGTTACACACACACACACACACACACACACACACACACACACACACACACACACAGCCATATTATGACATCAAGCCATCTGCAGAGCTCCCGTCCCCATGTGTTGGTGGCCCTTTGCTCTCATTAATGCCCTCACACTGCCATCCATCTACCTGTGCCAGTCTGTCTGAACAGATATTTTGGCTTCATCTTTCTGCCCAGGTGCTCTGTTATTTATAGCCACCTCAAACACAGCATCACTCATTGTTCATCGTGACAGTTTCAGACAGTAGCCCTCCCTCTCTCTCTCTCACACACACATCTGGAGATGTGAAGGTTGTCTATTGGAATGCATTTCTTCTCGTCTACAAACTGTAGGGCTTGTGATGGGGCTTTAGGCATTTATTTTAGTGTTGGAGGTTATTTTGTGCTCACTACAGTATGCAAAAAATAATAATTGTAGACTTAAAGTAAAGGTTCATCAGTATTGGTAATATTGGAGATTGGGAAAACATTACAGCAGTTGCACTGGTTTCCCCTCTTTTATATTGTATGCTAAGCAAAGCTAACCCGCTGCTAGCTTCATATTTTAAAGACAAATAGGAGAGCGGTATCGATCTTATGACACTTTTTTACCAGAAAGGGAATCAACCATAGGATACTCCCCAAAATGTCAAACTTTTGCATTATATTACAAGTTGCGAAGTGATTTGATTGAGGCTCACTGGTGCAATAAATAGGCTTGCTTTATGGGCTGAACAAGTTTTATCGCATAATAATCTCAAAACTGTTTTCAGATTTGATTGAACACTTTAAAGATGCTGACAGTGCATAAAGGCAATATCAAACATCTGGCAAACTGCAGTTTATCTGCACCGTTCACCTTGACCAACACCTATCTTGATGAATCATCAATCCAGGTCAGGTAAGTGGAACGTGTAAGCACCGGGCACCTTTTCATTTGCATACGATTCATGTATATTCCAGAAATAAATGTCTAAAAATACCAGTAAATGGCATCCGCTTTCATGATTCGTCTGAAGCTGTCTGTTGTGTTTTACAGTGAGACAGGACATTTGATCCTTTGTGGTATATTCTTGGGAGACAGTTGAACAATCCGTTGCAAGTTCTCATTCTTTGCTGCCATGGAACAGATGTGCGATATTGTTCAAAATGTTTTTACCTTAGCTGACAATTGTCTTGGCTTGCTAAGAGCAGGCCGGATTTTTCCATGTGTATCTGTTCAGTGTGGACTAGTCGGCTGGGCTTGTTTCATTGTATGGCTACAGCTGGAAAAATCTCCACTAGATTTCTTTCTGGCCGGTGTACAGACATACTGTTATGTCCAACAGCTGTATAGTTTCTATTGCAGGTTGTTTGTGCAAGATAAAAGAAGACAAACACTGTGCATTGAATGTGTGTGATTCCTTCAAGAGCTCTGAGTATGTGTGTGTGTGTATGTGTGCAGACTCCCACTTTACCAGGCAGCTTCACAAAGTTTGACTTGACACAGAATTATGTAACAGTCTGTCTGTGAGTTGGGGCAGTGGAGTGTAATGCAGCCTAAGCATGCCAAAAAAACCATACAGAATTAGGCCAATTGATGGAATTGCTGTGAGTGAAGTTCAGAGATACAGAAGAATGATGATTATGACCATCAAGAATGTACAAAAGAAGGCAATGTGGACACCACAACCATCATTTGATTATTGAACTATATTAATAATTAATACTACTATAAATATGTAGATACATATTTTTCTAAAGAAATTAATAATGACCGGAAGTGTTGATAGTCGATTAATTGACTAATCTCTTCAGTAAACATGAACAGCCAAACCCATTTTTCTTATTTCCAGACATGAGATCAACACTCACCCACTTTTGCGCGCCCCCGCCATCAACCGTATGCACGCGCAGCGTTCCGGCGCGCTCTCTCACTGCGAAACTTGGGGAGTTGAATGATGAGCAGCAACTAGTACCAGCCGTCTTCAAGTCGGCATTGACCAGCGCCTGTGACTGAAACGAGGCTGGTTTCGACTAAAAAGTGCAGCTTCGGAAAAAAGTAACAACAACTATGGACACAAAGAGAGTGGACACCATTTCTGGCCGGGTGGATGCTGCTTCTTCACCTGGTAGGACAGAGATCGCATGTTCTAATCGGGTGATGCATAGGTGTCCTGTTTGGTTTTGCGTGGAGAAAACGTCAGATAAAACTAGTGTAAGAATTATAATTTAACGTTGCCTTACTTATTGGTCAAGAAGATGCCCCTGGCACAGTTTAACTTCAATTCGGTGTGTTTATGATCACTCCTTAATTCGGCTTTATTGCAACAGCAAACTCATTAATTGGATAAAAGTGACAGTTAAAGAATTCCTCAAGTGTTGGCGTTAATGGTCACTCAAAACTCAAACACTGTCCTCTTGACATTCATGCTGTCTGTGACGATAGCTCGCAATACAATTCAGTTAAAATGTGACGTAACGTTAAGTGATTGACATGTGAAGACAATTACCGCTCGTTTCCCTGCTAATTAGCATTTGTTGAAAGGCGACATTAAATTGATGGATTGTGAATGGAGTTTGGCGTATTTTCCTAATTGCAAAGTTGAGCTTGCATGCATGCTCTGCAACATATGTCTGTTTGTTTGTGTCACTATGTCTGGACTTTTGCCTTCTCTTGAATGTTAAATATGGTTGATGGTCTTTTGGTGTGGGCGACTTATTTGTTTCACAGGGCATTAACGCAACAATCAATCCATGTTACAATTAAAATACATATTTTTCATCTTGATCTGTCACTGCTGCCACACACTTTGTATGCAGGAAACTTTTTGAATCCTCCCAATTCAATTTGAGTAGTCTATGTGGGCACAGGGGTGTCCGTGATGGATTCAGTAGCACAAATCCTCTACTGGTCTCTCCCCCCCTCTCTCCTCCACTTGGCTGGCATCCAGAATAATGATCACTCAGTCGTAGTCCATAGGTTTTCCCTCAGGCTCCTTACTGCCTCTCTCCGAGCCAGACGAGCAGTTAACTGCTCATCATTCCTGGCTGAGGTTAATGTTTGTTTGCACACCTAATTGACTCCTAATTATCCTTTGTTAAGGATTTGAGTCACACCATCAGGATTTGAGCCGGTAAGAGGTATTCCTCTCAAATGGAACACTCCGCCGAGCAAATGTTTTATGCAATTGTTTGTCTGGAATTTAGATTTTCCTGTTCCCCACAGACTGGGAAACGATGATGTACCACACAGCTAACATAACTGCTGTTGAATGGTAAAACTCATGCCAGTGAATGAGGACATGTAGACCTTGACAAATGCTTTTAACTGGGCTGAATAATCCAGTTCATGGATATGTGCGCAGCAGAGAACATAGTGTTCGTTTTTGATCAGAATAAGTCATAAATTGACTTTGATATCTCAGTTAAAGGACACTGCAGTATCAGAGCGTAAACTTTTAGGTGTTATGTTTTTTTAGATCTTTATTTATTTGACTGTTTTTGAAAAGTTTGGGGTTTTGCCTCCAGTAAGTCTCCCTTACTGTCAATACTGACAAGGGCTTGGATTGCAGTTGGTCTATATAGGAGATCAATGGAGAGAGCTAGGAATATGTACTGCATTTGTCTGTCGCCTATATTTAACCACAGTTTCTTGTCGAGAGAAACCAAATTATGTCACTGACTAATATTTCAACTTTTCATCCTTCTTCTCTTCCCCCACTCTCTAAAACCCCCACCACTTTATCCCCATGTGGGCTACCACATCATGATTCCGCTCCAGGGAAATCCTAAAACATAACGATCTCCCACACAAATGCGATATTCACCCAGCCATGAGTTGATCCTCCCAAGAGCTGCTTCCTTGGCGCAGTGATTCTTTGCATCAGTGCCTTGGAGCTCTCTCGGATCACCATTGCAACTTCTGTCGTTGCGTGCCAACGCCTCCCCTAGACATTTCTCTCCTTTAGTACCTTATCCCTGAATTTATTAAAAAAAAATGGCGATGTATGAAACGTAGCCCCGCGAGGTTTATCGTTCCGAATGAGCTACTTTCAGCACCACGGCTAGCTCCATCTTTTGTATCGACAGTGTTGACAACAAGCTGTGTCCATTGTAGGCCTTTTTGTGATGGATTCCCTTTGTACCAGCATGAATTATCAGAGCTAATTATGCCTGATATTGTATATTCAGGGCCTCAAACAATGCTTAACGTTAAGTAATGTTACCATGAGGCATTGCCTCATTGAACTGATGCTTAATTTACCCTGATTTGCATTTAATTACTTAGGCTTATGTTTAGTGACTTAACCATTTACAACAGACCTTAATAACCTCAACCTCAATAATCAATATTTAGGACCACTGAGTCAGGGTTTTAATGTTTGAGCCAGTGAGTTATGTACCTTGGCTTTAATGCAACAACCAATTTACAACATTGATTGGGCTAATGTTATCACAGTCATTGATATTTCAGGATGGAGTATACTTATAGTTACTGCGTCATGTTCTGACAAAAAGAGCCAATTGCTATGTAGACCTTTGGTGACATGATTGTGCTTGTATGAAGCTGAAACCCTAATAAGGAGGATAGTAATTGTGTGAGGGGTTTTAGTTAATGTATTTCAATAATGTGCAGTCCTTGCGCTAAAAGCCATATGTTTGTTTAGCAGACGCAAGGACGGAACCACATACACTGTCCGTTCTTAGATGTGAGTGTTTATGACGGTGAGAGCTGACCACATGCGGCGTGCGTGTCTTCTCTCAGCGTCTGTCCGTCAGGGGTCCTGAGATCCCAGTGAAGCAGAGATACAGATTGAAGAATCTGCTCCAGATCTGTCAGACAGCAGAGTGTAGCTTTGACAGTGTGAAGCACAGGATCGCCGATCTGAGGGTTCTTCTGTCTGTTTGTTAAAACAAAAGATGTGCTGTTTGAAATCATTAGGCACTCTAATTTATTCTGATTAAAAATCAGAGTATGAAGGAAATGTATTCCAATAAACTCATTTAAGGAGACTTGGGATTGGACTGCCGTTTTTAGCAATTGGCAGCTTTATAAAAGACTCATTTTGACAGGTGCTTTTCTTGTTTGTGAAAATGACAGAGGTAAATGTGTTTCTTTATCTAGTCTTGCATCTCTTTCAAGGCTTTACAGTACAAAACAAAGCAAGGATCACAGTTTCTTCAGATCAGTTTGTCAAGTTTTTTTTTAAACTTCACTCTATAAATAGATTAGAATTTGACAGTTGGACTTAATAAACAGTCAGGTTGGGGCATGCAAACTGCTGTGACGTTAATTGTACTCCTTTAGCAAGATGGGACCCAGGAAGAAGTCTTTGTCGTTGATGGGTTGTTTTTCTGACCACCTTTTGTGCTTCCCTTGTGTCGATTTTAAAAAGACAGCCCTCGGTCAAATCCAGGATTAATTGTTCCATGAACTTCCCCACTCGTCCACGGGGAACCCTCCCACCAGACTTTGTTTGTTTTGGATCCAGCCTTTCTGTTTCCCCTCCGAGAGACCGGGTGGGGAGCATCTGCTTGCGTGGACCATCTGCCTTGGGACTCAGGCCAGAGAAGAATGAGGGAAGGAGGAGAGAAAACAAAATGGGCGGGGGGGGATGATACAGGGACGGGGAGGGAGAGGTGGAGTAAGATGGTGATGGATAAACTGGGTGACTAATTGTGACGGAGAAGGGAAACTCGTGGAAGGAGCATCATTGCTGTGGCGTTGGGGACAGCGGAATGTGAGGCGATTGCTGAATGTTAAAAGAAGTGGCCCTTTCTTTCATGTTTATTTTTACCACCCACAGTCTTGTTTGTGCCACAGATTTGACTTTCTCGGATGGAGTGCCAAACAGCCGATGCCAACTGGGCGGCACGGCTTTGCCTCAGCTTGCAAACGTGTCTTTCTTTGTTTGTACGAGAGGTTGAGCAATTGGATCAGCGGCCGATTGGGCATTGTACAAACCTTATTGATGCAACTAGGCTCCAGACACATAATGAGGGCCACTTTTGATACGGCTGATTTTGCAGCAAGCTGGAAAGTGGTATTCAAGTCATATCTGATCGGTTTTTGGTTTATTTCTCCACACAAAAGTTAAATCTTGAGTAATTAAAGCAACACTATCAGCTTCTTTGTCGACGATACAAGACAGACATACAGGGAGGAAAAATCTGTTACTGTTACTTAGAGGAAAGATTGGCAGATTAATCGGCTATGTTCCCCCCCACCCAATGGCCTTTTAGCTCTTTAAGCAACTATGAAAAATGCCCATCTATTTTTTGGCTAAATAAGCCAATTACATTTCATCTCAGTTCAGCTTGGGACAGTTGATTTGCTCTGTCTATTGTAATTTTACAGCCCGATAATGGTTGAAGTTTTATTGTATTTTTCATTGATTACTACTTTAGCATTTTGCATTGTGGCATGATGACAGGGTGGCTTGTTCGTGACACACTGTCCCCCAATCAAAGCGTTGCAGGTTTGATCTCCCCCAACATTATTCTCCACTGTGCCCCATAAAACCTGACCAGTTACGGAACCAACATGAACGAATCAGCCGCATGTCGGGTAGAATGAGTCTTTCAGGAGTCCTTGATGAAATGGTGTCAGAGCTGATCATCATACAGGCCATATGTGGAGGCAGGCCCGGCATGAGTGGCCAACTGGACGGGCCGTCTGCCTTTCTTCTCATCCCAATATGGGGGGGGGGGGGGGGGTGGGTGGGTGTATTTTGGGCTTTAATCCCTCCAGAAGTACATGTGCTGCCAGCACCTAATATAGACGGCACAATGTATGTCATTCTGATGGGAGATTATGACGAGTAAAGCATGCAGACAGCCATGAGTCCATCTTGTTAATTAGGGTAGACCTGAACATAGATTGGAAGTATAACAGCAGTTTGCATAGACTAGCAATGATCATCAAAAGGCATATCAGTTTTATCGTTTTTCAATGTTATGTCAGCGAACGTTCAACCTTAAAAATCATGGAAGGAATATGTCTGCTGTATTGCAGCCGTGGCATCTGTGTAATGTGCAAGGCTGACACCAAGTGGTTATACAGAGAAAATGATGTCTCGGTAGTGAAGAATCCTCCCCGACCCCGTCACACACGTTTCATCCAGTCGTTGAGCCGTAAGCCTGCACAAACTGGACAGATGTTCTTGCACTATGTATTGTTATTTATTTGGCTATTTCCTTTGTCATAACAACAGAGTGCCTCTGTACACACCTTTACCTGTTATAGCCTATATATATATCTCATGTGGCGAGACTTCGGTCTGTGCATATCCATTTCATCATCATCTAATATGGCCAGACATGTTAGTTATTGACTGAACCTGTGAAAACAAAGACCAGGTTAGGATGATGTACTGTAAGTGGTAAGTGATGACGCGGCTCTTTTCATCATAGATCAATATATCAAGAGAATATTGACCATTTAGTCTTTGAATTTTGGTGTTTTTGCTTCTAAAATGATTAATTGATGATTAATTTGTTGTTTGACAAAAATAATAAATTAACTGCTTTGTCAGATTCTTTTTTTTGTTCTGTTTTCTTAGATTAAACAAAAATATTTGTACATGTACATGGTTTAGTCATATTTTATGATTCCTGTGATGTAGTTGGCAAACATGTATTTAGGATTTCTTGTCCGAGGGGAGGTATTTACTCTGCCTCTGTCCTCTGTACTTAGAAAAGGTACGGGAGGTAACTCTCCTGATCTTTAGTCCACATTAGTTCTGCGGCGGCAAAAAGAAAGTGCCCTTTGTTTGATGAACTAAAAAAATGAGAGCGTCCCCAGAGCAATTGAAAGTGACCTTACACCATAAAGCTGCTGATAGGCTGTGTGCCATTGTGTGCCCCACTGCCACAATGACACGCATCCTTTCACAGAAGGTGCCCCAATTCCCTCCAGGTGCTTGTATCGTCACCAGCGCAGTGTCTCCGTACACGCTGGCCGATAAAGGGCCGCCGTTATCTCCAGATAACAGGCGCTGCGGCTGAATAATTTATGGAGGCATTCCAACACGTTGACTCAGAAAACGAAACGCACTCGCAGAGGGCAGGGAAGTGATAAAAGGTTTGACGCTCGTCTCTGGAGGTGTGTGTGTCGAGGTTTGTGTCAGATTATTATTTTATGCTTATTCTGTGCTAGTGTCTATACATACAAACTTTATCTTAGCAGTATGTGCTGTGTTGAATTTCTCATACTTTTTTAATGTTTTTTTTTTTCTGCTCTTAAAAATTGTCTGTTACATTGGCCATGATGCCAGAGTCAATTTAACAAGTGGAAGATGGAGCAAGTGTGAGAGAGACTAGGGAAATGTGAACTGATCGACTGTCCGCACTATTGTTTCTCATTATGCGGAGTTGCCTTCTCCCAGGAGCTTTGTCAACTACCCACTTAAAAAGTGCTGAACCCTAATTTGTGCCATAATTAATACTGAAGCATAATAATGAACAAATGCTGTGATTGACACGTAATTGTATCAGCAGGATTGTGAGGTGGGTATTGCAGCCTGTTCTTCATTATCTTGTGTGACTATCTTGTGCGATTGGCCTTTGGAACAGAAGCTGTTGATTGTTGTAATTTGGAGTTTCATTTACAAACAACCAGGCTAGGAGCGGAGCTTCTCTTAGTGCAGTGTGATGCTAAGAAGTTATAGACTCACTGTTTCTTTTAAAATCGAATCTGAAATTAGAGAAATTGTCTCATGAATGTGATTTGAAGTTGGCTCACGAATGAGATTTTGAAGGGCTTTAATTTTGAAACGCTCCATCAGAATGTCCTGGTTCAACTTTTCTGTGTGTGTGTGTGTGTGTGTGTGTGTGTGTGTGTGTGTGTGTGTGTGTGTGTGTGTGTGTGTGTGTGTGTGTGTGTGTGTGTGTGTGTGTGTGTGTGTGTGTGTGTGTGTGTGTGTGTGTGTGTGTGTGTGTGTGTGTGTGTGTGTGTGTGTGTGTGTGTGTGTGAGAGATGAGCTGTATGCCTCACTGTTTGGACAGGACTGGGATCTTTTATGCGTAAGGCAACATCAGGCTTGACTTATAAATTGTCTTCCTAATGCTGTAAAACAAAATTAAATACAAAAATTAGATCGGCCCTGTTGTGCACGATATCCGATCGTTATTTGTGTCGTCATTGCCCGATATTAAGTATCGTATTGGAGCGTCCCTAATAGACACAGTTTGTTCTGTAACTCTGAGACTCATCTTGTCTTTCTCAAAGCCAGTGTGCTCCCTCCTATCGGATTACTCGTGCCATGGTTCAAGAGATGGCTGCATCGAGTTCAGGTCAGTAAATAAGGGAACAACCACTGTTTCCACAAGGACCCCATTATGGAGCTCTCGTGTTTCAAAAAACCAGAAAGAAAATACATCCAACATCTACTGATACAAACTGTGACTTCACCAAGATGAGCCTACGTCCCTCCTTTTTTAAATACTGCATTGCAGTGTATTTAATCGGCTGTTTCCCCTCATGCATTCTGCTCATTTTAACCACTTTTAAAGGACAAGGTCACTGTGGGTGTGTGAGAAATTGGGAAGGGGAAGTGTGCTAGTTGGAAGGAGGCAGAGAGACAGCCAGCCTCGATGCACATAGCTCAGTGCGTCTCGTGTCTGGCCCTGCTGTGACCACCAACTGGCCGGCTACCGCTGAACCGTAGGGCTTCTGACCACTATGACATTGGAGCAGGGAAGGAAAGAAGGCAGCGACAGCATCGGCTCATTTCAACAGAGAGTAATGAGCACTCTGATTTATGACTCCAACTTGTGTCATGTCTTTATAGGGTTATAGTGTGTGTGTTTAAAGTTGTACTGGGGCAGACTAGGGTGAGGCAGTAGTTTTTTTTAATTAAAGTTTTGAAACCATAAATTGTAATGTTTCCCGTCTTTGTTTTGGAACTCTTTGTGTATAACATTTCAAAACAAGACAAAAAGGAGACTGACAGGGCAGAAAAATCTGTGAATATCAAGTGAATAAGTTATAATTTGGGAAATCCCCATGCTTAGAGTGAAGCTGTAGCGTACCTACATGACAATAGTACACAAGTGTAGAAGTACTGGAACACAAATTTGCTGCAAGTCAAGGCAAATAGCTAATAACTAACACATGCAACCCAAAAAAATGAGGAAAGATGTTTGCTTGTTTCTGGCTTCCATCCTACCATAGCGTCACATGATACACACATGACGTAAAACAGACAGATGCCCATGTACAGTAGATTATATTACAACCTCTTTCAATGATTGTCGGCCTAAATTAATATTTCAGCTCGACTTCTACATTCCAGCATGAACATTACACTTGAGAAGTAAAGGGAATTAGTGCACTCTATACCTGCTAATGTGGTGGAGAACATTCCAAAGAAATATGCACTGAATTCATGTTGTGCTGCTGGACAGCAACCTCCTTTGCTCTACGGTTAATGACTTCTGTAATGGGCTATTGGTTTATCCTGGCAAGGTTTTATGGAAATGCAGGGCTTTGTTCCAATGAGCCTGTTGTCTTGAATGTGTGTCTTCCATCATTTTATACTGAGACAGCAAGGTTGTTAGTATTCCTAAAGCTTTTCTAAAAACACCGGCAACACTGAGACAAAAAAGGCCGGAGTCACAGGAGGCCTTAAAGGGACAGAGTATGTACGAAGTTCTGCTCGGCACATTTAATAAGTAGAACTTTGATCTTATTTTCAGAGGTTTGTCGTTACTCCTGGTTAAGATGACGTTGTAGTAATTACTGAGGTCTAGGAACACAGCTACAGCCAAGTCTAATGGGGCAAGACACTCAATCGTTTGGTCAAACGGATCCATTGTAAACAAGCCAGCACTTAAGTGATGAAATGAAATGTAAAACAAACATTGCTTGGAGCAGAACTTCAAATCCAGTAAAATAACATGTTGCTTTGTAAGGAACAAAAAAGGTGAACTTGTGTGGGGCTTCAGGCTATAGCAGTGAAATAATGTGTGAAGTTGTTTTCTGCAGCATTTCTTTCAATATGAATTTTTGTCTTCGTGTTCAGCGCTATCGCCCAAAGTAATTTATCTTAACCATTTGTAAACCAAGAATAGAACGGAAGGAGTCTTAAAGGTGCAAGATCTGAGATTGGGAGCGTTTCCAATCCCGCTCAACATTTATCTTGCCGTTTATCTGTATATGGAAGGTGCACTGGTATTGATTGTGAATTACTTTCTTAGTCGCTGAGCATCATTTTCTTTTGGTGGTTGTGACAACTCATCCGTGAGTATTATTGGCGTTAATGTCTGACTATTTGTCACATGCAAGCCGAGCTCCTGTTCATGATCTGATGGCCGTCTGCCTGTCATTGCTACAATTCATCAGAAGAGATAGTTTGGTTTTAGGACACAAGGAGGGTTCAGCTCGTCCCAAACACAGTGGGAGAGTCTGTATCTAATGCAGTTTTTGGAGGGAGAATGTAATAGTTTCCTACTCTTCTCCATGCTGGACTTACCTTCTGTGAATGACGAAGTCAAAGCCTTGACGCCAAATACTCTGTACTTATAATATAATAGAACGGAATATAATATGATACAACGCCACATGAGCTGGCTGTCTGAATTGATTTCAGAATACATTACAGAAAAGTGGCTCTGACTTCATCGATAGGTGTCCGTAAGAGGAACACTGAAGATTTAAGTGTGCGTCTCAAAGCACACAGCACTTAAAAGTCTATGTTCAGCAGCTAATGTGGTGTTTCAGTGATTTTTCATGGATGGACTCGACAGATAATCGTAACTGATTGAATGGGAAGTTTAATCCACCCAACGGTCAACAGCATTCAGATTTGTATTCTGTTTATATGGGTCTCTGTGCTCCACTGTACCTTCAAGTAACTGAAACTATCGGATCTATCTCTGCACAGCTATTCATGTTATGTGCATTTAAATGCGAGCTTAAGCCCATTTGGCCGAAGACCAGGGGACAAGTTGTTTGCATATGAGATATATATATGCGTGTGTGTGTGTGTGTGTGTGTGTGTGTGTATATATATATGTATATAAATGTATGACACTGACTGTACGTCGTAGCATCAGTGAAATTATTGCTTTGAGCAGTGCTGACAAAAATTCCGCTGCCAATAGTCTGGAAGACATTAACACTGTGGTAATAAATTCAGGGTAGTTAAGTCAATGCTGTAATGGCTGTGCTGTGGTATGCATCATCCTCAGCCAAAGAACTCGGGACCGTTTTAAAAAGGGGCAAAAACGCTGTTTAAATGCTCATTTTGATCTGTAATAACCATTTAAATATCTGAAATGTAGACCTGTCTTGTTAATTAAAATGAATCAGAGGGAAGGGCCAGGGTAGGGCCAGGACATTGTTCCTGGCGCTAGATGTTTTATGGATATTTCTGATTCACAGGCATCCCAGCAGAGTGTCCCTGCTGGTTTGTAACACATCTGTTGGTCTTTCTAACAGCTGCTGTCGTGGAGCCTATAGTGGCTGTGAATCATATGACAGAGATTTATTATTTTGTATTATTTGTCTTCCCTTTGCTATACTTGAAGGCTGTATTCTTTCTTTCTTTTTGGAAGAATTACCATCAGTGTGTGTTTGGTTCACGTTCCTTAATTAATAATCCTTAATCCTTAATAATTAAGCACATATCTCATTTTGGCCTTTTTTGTAGCTGAAAAAATGTAGTAAATTAATCGGGCATAAAAAAGATATTGCAAACACGCCAGCTGCCTATTCTTACTGAGGGCAGGCAATTGTTTTTGGTTCTCATGAATTATGGTAACTTTGGTCCCGTCCACCAGTTAGTAACATTTTTTTTCCATTCCCATGAGCCTTAGCTGCACTTTGACTGTAGTGCTAATTAGTGAACGTTATGATGCTAACACTCTAAGCTAAGAAGGTGAACATCAATAGGTTAGCATTGTGTTAGTATGCTGATGGAAGCATTAACTCAAAGGGCTGCTGTGGCTGAATAAAGCACCGCCTACATGGCTATGTCACACAGTATAGTCTTTTGTGATATAGTGCAGATACAATACTGCACCTGGGTTTCATTAGACACCTTGTTTTTACTTTGATAAAACGTTTTTCCAACAAAACACTGTTTCCATTCTCACTTAAATGTTGTCTATAGGCACAAGAAGCCATTCAGAAATGTTGCTGGAATAAAATACATTCTAAAATTGGCAACGTTTTAATTTAAATCAAGAATGATCTGATTAAACTAGAGACTGGGACTGAGCATGTTAAGTATATATACGTGACTGTGTTGTAGGCTTTCATGTGTCTAAGAGGCTCAAGTAGGATGATCAAAAGGATCCACTGTGACTGCAGAGCCACCAGCATCTTTGACGCTCTCCTCTTTCTCTGGTACTTGACTAAAATCACACATAATGGTCCTCTACCTTGAAGCAAAAGCCACATTGTCTTCCAGCAGTTCCCTCTCTCACTCTTTCTGCTTCACAGAGCGGTTCCTGCTCTCCTCCCCCCCACCCCCACCCCCGTTCACACTCTGTTGATCAGCTCAGGAAAGGGAAAGTGCTTGTGTGAAACCTGAGGATCACTTGCAGACCGAGGAAGCAGAGAGAGCGTGCACATCGTGCTTTTATCCTGCAAGGTAAGATGATGCTCAGAGGAACAATTTATAGCAGTTAGCCTTCGCACTCGACCTCAATTTCTGTGCATTCATGGAAGGATGTCAATTTGCGATGTGAGAGCGAACCAAAAAAAGTCCTCCAGTCAGAGCAGGTGATGATCTGTCGATGTTTGAAACTTTTGCTCTTGGAATGGGACCTTCAGGGGGGACATCACTTGGTCGTGTTTTATTTACTAATGTCGTACAAGTTTATTTTACTCTGCGATGATTATCTGGACACACTCGGGATGTTTGCTGGTTTAATTTGACAATCTATCGGTGTGAGTCGGCAAAGGATTGCAGGTCAGTTTGCATGGAGACGGTCTACCTGGTACATTTACTTTTACCATCGATGGTCCTGGAATAGCTGGAAGAATAACTTTCCTCCTTGAAACAACTGAGGACGCATAAGATAAGTATTTTAAAGGGCATGCTGAAATGTCTTGCATTTCATTATGCACATGCATAACTGGCAAAAAAAATAAATTCGCATATGTTCTCAGGTGTGTTGCTGGGACTATTTGTGTTTAGATGTTTACCAGAGGCAGTTAAGGGGTCATTACTTTAAACACGCAGTTCTTTGAGAAGTGCCCAAATAATTAGGCCTGTATAGAACTTTACTTGGTTAAAGTCCTTGCAAATAACGCCACACTGTATTTATAAATAGAGAAGTTCCAGCCATGTGTACGCCAAACAAGAGGACCCAGTGGAGGGAGGACCTTCAGCACATCCGTAAGGACCACGGCTTCTCCAAGAAAGTCCTGTTCAACTGCTGCCTGGTGCGGCGCATCATCACCTGGGCCTCCCCAAACCCAAAAGGTACAAAAAGCACAGATATATGGCTACAGATGGCAGCTGTGATGGAACCAAGGTGGTGGGATGTGATTTTAATTGCCTCTCATTTGTTGGATAATTGGTTGTCAAATTCTTAGTGTAGTCAGAGTTAAGTCTAGATTCTAGAGTTAAGGTCCCTGTCCTTAAAGAGAGATTACCGGATTCGATAAAGATGAACAAGAAGAGAATTTAGAGGACTTGTTTTGGCTTGTAGTGTCTTTTGTATGATTAGGAGGGTACCTTGGCTTTTAGATTGAAGGACTAATAAACAGTTTTTCCATGAAACTAAAGAGGCAGTTTAAGTGCAAACTAAACCATTGTTGGTTTGCACTTGGAGCTAATCTGTTTTATCTGATCTATACTGATCTCTATTGTTTGCTGCAAAAGGGGAATAGCTGCGTTTTTAGGGCTGTGTGTAGTCAATTATCCTTTTGCACGGACAGCAGGGGTGGAATATCAGCCTTGTACACAGGAAAAGAAACATTTTCTAAGGCTAAGCACCGACATTTTATTTAATTATTAAGCATTCTGTAGAAACCGGTGCCTGGTGAATTCATCAATTTCAAAGGGCAAATTAGAATCCAGGGTCGAAAATGTATTTATCACATATTAAGCATTATTGATTACATAATGTACTACAAGTGAAAAATAGCATTTACTCTCTACTCTCCAAAGAAAAAACGATTTCCTAAACGTAGTCAAAAGAAAGTGGAGAACTGCACTTAAAGAGGACTGCAAAACCCCACTGAGTAAACTAATTACATGCATTTGAGATTGGATTTAACAGCAACACTATACACTCATTAACTGTCCCGAGTTCTGACGAGACAAAATGCAGCAAAAGCCCCGGAGTCCAGAATGAACTCATCACCATATAAAACACATTAATGTGGTATTGGTCCTCCTCCTACCTTTTTAAAAGGAACACCGGAGTTTTATGATTTTTTTTTTTTATGAACGCGTTGAATTAAGCCCCCTTTCTTAATCAAGGACATAATTAAAAGTTTTATCTCTGAAAGCAGATTCATGAAAACTCAATTAGATATTGACATTAAAAAGAAATGCGTGCTCTAATTATTAATAGTTATTTAACTTGGTGTTGTGCACATAAACTGTAGGTTGATATATTTTAAATCATGAAGATTGGAAGGCTTTTCAATGTGGCTTTTTTTCTGTCTTGTGTAGTGTGCACTTCATTTTTCCAAAATATTTCTATGTGCAAAACCTTTTCAGTTTTCTTCGTGTTTTGTAGTGTTTATTTGGCCTCAGTGAAAGTTATGAGATTGCAGTTTCTTTGCTTTTCATCTGTTTTCGTTGTTTCATAGCTCAGTGACATGTCAAGTATTACCATAAAGCTGGAGCTTTTACGTGTTCCGCATTGATATGGCTTGTTAGATAACCGGGTTGTGTTCGGGTGTTATTTAGAATGCTATTAAACAGTCATGAATTTCACTGTAGGGACTAAATGACATCTGCAATGAAGATTTTTCTGCAGGGGAAAAACAACAATCGGACTCTAAAACAGCTGTTCTTCATGAATATGAACAGCAATATTATGCATCTTCATCTTTCTTAGAAAAATATTAAACTTTTCTCATTTTGTATTGATTAGAGCGGTGTCGGTGGGGCAGGTGCGGTTTCATGATCACATAACCAGTGTAGTCTCCTCTTGCACTTAGCTTTGGTGTGTGTGTGTGTGTGTGTGTGTGTGTGTGTGTGTGTGTGTGTGTGTGTGTGTGTGTGTGTGTGTGTGTGTGTGTGTGTGTGTGTGTGTGTGTGTGTGTGTGTGTGTGTGTGTGTGTGTGTGTGTGTGTGTGTGTGTGCGCACCTGCACAGTTATCATGCCAACATGCGAGCTGGCGGCCGTATTTGGAGCCACCCGGGTGTTTCTGTCAGGCACTTTTGATTTTGACAGAGCACTTGCTTCGGCCTTCATTCCGTTCACTGCTCCTTCTTCATTGGAAACATGCTGCCTCCGTCCCGGGGCAGGGAGCTGAACAAGATCAGAGGGGTATTAAGAAAGATGATAACATTGCAGCAATTGAGTTTCCGACCTTTTTAGTTGGGTATGAAATTGAAATTTCACCTGACAAACTAGCTGAGCACTGCTGTCAGTTGTGGATTTCAATTTCAAGTGATGTTTTTTTCTTTGTCTGATTTCTGAATTTTATACAAACATCAAGAAAATCAGGACTTAGAGTACAAATTAAAGCACTACTGTAATAATAAGTTAACAGCAACATTGTTGGTTCGTAGGTGTTCTTGTCATGAGATGGCATCACGAACTAATAATATTATTCATTGTGCTGCCCAGAATAAGCTCTCAGCATATGATCGCAGCATAAACCTGCCAGGTGGCAATAGTACCCTCCGGATGAAAAGAGGTGAAGCAGGTGTTATAGAAATACACAAGCACAAGGCCCATGCTGTGTCCACGGACCAGACCTCCGCTCTGAGAGAGCAGGGTACAAATCCCTGCTGTCTCTATGAAGGAAACAACGACATCCAGTCCTGTATGTCAAGATTCTACTTGTGTTACAAAGATTACATTTCCACTCAATGGGAATAAAAGTTAAATTGCTGCAGTTCAAAAAGTTTCAAAGATATCGGAAAGCTGAATTATGCGGCAATAGTTCAGAGTTTTCTCAACATTTGAAAGTTGAAATGGTGTCTTTCGCTGAAAGTATGAGGAAGTTGAAGGATTTGAAAGTTGAAGAAGTTTAAGAGGATCTTCTCCATAGAAACCCATTCAAAAAAAAGTTGCTAAAAGCTTAATAATTCAAAAAGTTTAAAGGTTAGAAATAGAAAAAGTCATAGCAGAGATGAGCTGAAGGAGCTGAACGGTTTCTGTAGCTTAAAAAATGAAGAAGAAGAAGCGTTGCAAAAAAGGGGGGACGGAAGAAATACTGGAATAAAGAAACAGGAGGATAACAATAGTTGGAATGCTTAACAGCATTCCAACAATTAAAACCTAACCTGGCAATTTACCAAGAGCCCGGATCCAGAAGAGGAAAGCTGCCATAACTGACGCCACTGGTAGAAGCGCCCGGCCAGGGTGGCCCCTCGGCTGAGCGCACGTTACCGGAGGAAGCAGGGTAGACGGCAGCAGTAACGGTAGTTGGCAGAGCCAGGCGAGTTTCCTCGCAAGAACACCAGCTCGCCAATCTTTTAATAGAGAGCTGAGTAAGTAGGTAGCCCCGTATCGGGCCAGAGAACCCCCGGATCTAACAATACACACACACACACACACACACACACTGTAGACACCTTATGGTAGAGATCCTTCGCTGTACTTCATATTTACTGCCAGGAGAGGGCAGCAGGCTACAGAACAAATGAATAACCATGCTCATATACATCGTTTCCTGCATTCAGAGCAGTTTATTACCAGTGCCTTTTATATAAGTGTTACAATTTAAATATGAAGTAATTTAACGTGATTCATATTGTGACAATACAACATAGGATGTATCGCTGAACATGTACATCATTTGCTGCAGCGATGCCTGAATAACACTGAAAGAACACTAAGCCTGCAGACCGATTTTAAAGTTGACACTGTTAACTCTTAATAATGCAACGTCCTGCAGCTATTAACCTGGCTCACTTACAGCATCGACAGCAGTGCCGTCTAATAGAATCCAATACAACAACACTCCGCCTGAACACGTCACGTGTCCTTTTATCACTCTGATAGTGATACCGTCATAAATTCTGCCAGTGTCTGCACTGCAGTAGTAATTCAGTTGGCCCCGAATGCACTCACTGTAGCTGAGATGCGTCTCTTGCTAATGGGTGGTAGACTCGAATTCTGCTTTATGATTGGACATTCAAGACGGAGCACAGAGCGTATCAGTGTTCATCAGCAGCCGCTATCAATCGTGGGATCTACCAACTTGTTTTATTTTTCCCTTATTCCAATAAGAACATGAGTATTTTATGCTGAAGACACGATGGAGAGCTATTTGATTGGTTTGTTATGTGGTATACATTGTTTGTTGTTCTGTTAAAGGAGTTGGTATTTCATGTTTGACATGCATTCATTCCAGAAGAACATGCTGCTCAATGGAAAATCGGTGCAGCGCCATTGAATTCCCACCTTAGGACTGCCTATCAATTACATGTCCTTCAAACAGCACAGAAATGTCCTGGAAATCAATTTATTCACTGTTAACAGTAATGTTACCTCATGAGGAAGTTTTAAATGTAAGGCTGCATGTGTTCCTTAATCAATTTCTTTTGTCAGACTAACCCCTCTGGCTTTTGGGAATTCTACACACACACCAAGATGTATTTGATAGTTTGTTCGCAGTGTGATACCAAATCCCATGATGAGAAGTACTGCTAAAGGACCCTTAAACCTTGAGAAATTATACTAATCACCATGCTGCTCTACTTTGGAGATAATGTTCAAGATCATCAAGAGTCCTGGGGTGTGTGCCCTTGATGAGAGCGCTTCTCTCCAGTGCAAGCAGGATTCTTCTGAATGAGAAATCACAATTTGGCCTGTGGTTTTAGGTCACATGTCTGCTTTAGATAAAGCATCTCACTTTTCATTTTAATCTATAATCCCACTTGGTCAAGAGTGCAGGCCTCTGTAGATCTGAAGTGGAAAGAGAAAAAGGCAATGATGGATTAAAGGGGAAGTTAAGGTTGCATGCAGCCTCTCAGACCGGAGAAAATAGGAAGAAGAGAGATGGCGCTAGCTAGTACCTGTGACAGCCGGGAAGAAAATACTGCACGTTGATTACAACTAAAGGGATCGGAGATGACCAGAGCAAATTAGTTGAAATGCAGTGGCCAGCGCGTTTCACATCTTTGCACATATTACACATGCATAGCCTCTGATGTAACGGCAAGTTAATTATATTCCATTTATTTATTTATTAGAATAGAATGTATACTATCTTTATCCCTTTAAGGGGGAAATTTGTCTCTGCATTTGACCCATCCCTAGGGAGCAGTGGGCTGCCAATGACAGGCGCCCGGGGAGCCGGGGGTTCAGTGTATTGCTCAGGTACACTTCGACACGTGACACGTCCTAGTCGGGGATCGAACCATGAACCTTCCGGTTCCCAGACGACCTCTTAACCCAGTGCGCCACGGACGGTTTTGTAGTGCAGAAAACAAGTTTATGATCGTCATTGCTTCGTCATGAACGGCAGAAACGTCTCCCGCCGGTCATCGTGCGATGCAGTTAATGCTCTGCCTAACAATTCTATAAATGGCTCAAATAACACTCGCACTCCAGCCTTGTCAGTTGGACACAGCTAAATGAGATGCCGGGTGGTTCAACACGTGACAAGTGTGCTGGTTTATCGCTGTAACCGAGCCGGGTCCTTTTGTCCACGCTATACCAGGAACTCCTTCCACACAACATTAATTATGCAATGGTTGAGTGTTTTTCCACAGACTTGGTAACTCTTAGTTACTGGGAGGAGGCCATGTGTAAGCATATGGACTGCTTTATCCCTGAATGGAAAAAAACACACAAACTAGTCTTTAACTTTTATAGTTCCATGACAGCTACTGAATGAACCCTGCGGTGAGATTGTCTGAGCAAAATAAATTTGGGTTTTGGAATTTCCTCGCATTGTAGTGACACAACCATCGATTAAAACACAAGATCAAGAGATAAATCAACAATGGAAAGTAAAAGTTAGAATATCTTCCAACAGGTGCTCTCTTCCCTGTTAAATTGAGCAGAAAACACACCATGGAGCTTTGAAGGTTCCTAATCTAGCTGCAGACTACAACATTAGTTTTGGAAAAGTTTGTGTGAGGCTGTGAATGTCATTAATCATCAACCTCTTCTGCGTAACTTATCCTGCACTTGGCCACAGTCTTGTCCTCGCACGCTTTCCTTTGTCCTCTTGTCTGCTGGCGATACAGCCGTTTGCCGGTAACCTACTTCAGTCGAGTGTTTGTATCCCGGCAGCGGCACCGGGCCCCCTTCTATAAATAGGTTCCCCTGATTGATGCCCGGTACAGTGAAACCTCGTAAGCCCTTTGGCTGCCGCGGGGCAGAAATGACTTTCTTGTGTCTGTGTCACTCTCTGCTTTCACGCACCTGTCCCTGTCACGGTCTAATTTATCTCCCCTGCCTGTTTGTCAGGCAGCATCCGAGCAGCAGGCAAAGGTTCATTGCCAGGCCTGAAAGTCCATGCAAATTCAATCACATCCCCACCTGGGATAGCGTCTGATAAGGTGTGATGTATTTCATGTTCAACAGAAAGGATAGGCATCTTCAGCCTGTTGTAATGAGGTATTTCGGGATATATTGATGCCTTGAGTGAAGGTATTTTAAAGTAATCTGTAGCATTTGCACATTTCCGAATTAAAATAACACAATACATGTCAAATGTGTTCCCAGTTCATGATATTTTTACAAAGCTTTTTTTTAGTTTATGGACTCGTGTCTGGAAATCAAGTTGAATAATCACTTGTAAGTAATTAATTAATTAATTAATTATTATCCCCCACACACAGAGATACTCACATTTTATGTTTCCTGCAGCTGATTGGCATGAAACAAAGAACTGTATCATAAGCAGCAGCAGGAGGCTACAGGAAGTCAGACTTTCATCATCTGCAAATCGAAGGACAGCGATGTCATCATGCAGTGTTTTTCAAGCACATGCGCAAGGTTTTTATTGCTGCTTCGATCAATAAAAAACCTACTTTAATAGGCAACACTGCAGACTGGCTTCGGATATCTTCATCGCAATCTTTTCTCAAGTGTTACTTTGACTCGACCGCAGATATTTTGCCATGACAAACATGTCACATGCCATGTTAGTGACAAGTATAGGACAAGGTGTGGGCGCTGTCCCAGATGGCTGCATCAACCTGTCACTGTCTGAAGAAAGGGAAATGAGATTGAAGTCCTACTGGGAGCATCCCACTGAAACAGTGCATGTGTCTGCAGAATGGTGTTTGACCGTGTCTCAGAAGTGCACGTTGGAAACATTTTGACATTTACATGCCATTTTGTGATGTAAAGTTGCAAGCAGATTGTAATTTTGGGACAGTTTGGATCGTTTTATAGGCATGCTGTTTAATTCCCATGTCCCTGTGTAATGCATCTTTAAAGGAGTGTTTATTCTAGCACGTTGACTTTAGCTGTTCCTCAAATTTTCAGTTTTACCAATAGTTGTTACTGGTAATGTTCAAAGTAGCAGCAGATTGATTATTCTCTTGTAATCAGTTACCGTTGTACCAACAAGAAACTAATTAGCAATTTTGAATGCGCATTTATTAAAGACTAGTTCAAAGACTAGTGCACCTTAGCGGAAGGTTCGGAAACAAACCTCCAGGGAACTTCAGTCGAAGTTACTTTACTTAACTGCTGCCAGACTTCATTGGTAAAAAATAAGTAAATGGCAAGAGTCCACAAACTGAGCAGGAAAGACGAAAGCATGAGTTGGTATAATGTGAGATGGAAGACTATCTGAGATGAAAGTGCAGTTAAAAAACATTCCGGAAAGCTTTGAGAGAGCAAAGGCCTTTACACACCAGGGTGGTGGCGGTTGTGTTTTCAGCGATTTATTCGCATATAAATATAACTGTTTTTATCACAAGTACTTTAACACAGAACGTGCTAGTTTTCCTGGAGCAATGCTCATTTTTCTTAGCTTTCGCACTGCAAATAAAGCCATCAACCAATCGTGTTGTGCAGAGCAGACATATTCAATACATACAACACGGAGGCTCTGTGGTCTGAACTGAGACGGCAAACTTTATTACTCCTTTCAACCTTGACTAATGGCAGCACATACCAGATCCACTCCTTCTGTTCGTACCTTTCACAGTAGAAACCCTGGACACTGCGTAAATATTTGCCAGTGGGAACTCAAATTCACTCAATACACGCATTTCACCAAAAAGAAACTATAAAATAGCTTACAGTAACTCAGGCTATTCAACAGTTTACTTCAGAGAGACTGCCAGACGCTGCTCTGGGTCAATAGGATTCAAGGAGACGGTCCTTTGCCTGCGTGAATGTATTTGAACCTTTTTATTTAAAAAGTGCTGCAACTGACAGTTTATTCGTCCTGCCCCCGATGTGTAAAGGCCTTCGAGAGGTTTTTAATGCGATTGTTGTTTGAATACTCAGCTTTATGATCCATTACCCTGCAGTTAAGCCTGTGGGACACGTACGCAGGGGTAGATACTGTGGAAGTGGAAGCAAATCAGACCACTGCAGCCAAGAGAGACGTCTGCGAGCAGATACATGGTGGATGGTGAAGAATAGAACACAGAGAGAGAGAGAGACAAATGAGACGATGGAGAAGTTGAGAGAGAAAGGGAATAGTAATTAGCAGGAGAAACGTTGGCAGGAACAGATAGGGACGAAGACAGATGGCCGAAGGTGGAAGCTCTGTCCGAAAAGTGATATTTTCCAGCATAACTCTGTCTGGCTGCAACAGAATGAAAACCTGCTCCTCTGAGACACAAGAGGACATTGTTTGTAACAGCCTGCTGCAGCCGCACTGATAAACCTGGACATGTTTGACAGTAACCGTCTTTTACTGTTTACCATGTTCATCTTAGATTAGAAAAAAACTTTCATATTCCTTAAAGGTGGGTGCTGAAAGAAACAATGTTCTGATACCAGTACGGAAATGATAGTACATATTGGCATGATTATTGGAACATTTCAACCAATACTGAGCGCTATATTGGAATTGCATCTTAGCTTCTAGTCAGACTGAAATGATCAGTTTCCCTTGAAACAGCAGCCAGTGCCTCGTGGCTTGAATTACTTTTCTTGTGCTGTGAAAGAAAGCTCACTCTGTTATCTTGGTGTCATGGTGAAGGTCGTTTTGCTTGCTGTACAACTGTAAATTGGTGTCTTATTGGTAGCATCGACCCGATCCAGAACACTCTTTTTCTATGGTGTTTCTAGGTTTTTTTTCTCACTTTCACAGAGAAGAAGGTTAGAACTTTCTCACCCGTGCCGCTACACATTAAGGGCAACCTCTATATTTGCTGCTCCACTAATGGCAGCTGTCCCATTTCTTCTCGCTTGGGGGGGAAAACCCAGGAGTATCGGTGCTCCCAGCGGACAAGGCCTGTCCTTCTTAAGTAACTGTTGTAGTTTGTGCAAGTCGGTCCGTCGGCAGACGTGCGCGCTGCAGAAATTGGGTCAAGGAACCACACCAGGCCTACGACAAGAAACCAAACAAAATGAGGTCATGGAAAAGAGAAGGCTCTCAGCTGGCCTGCAGAGCTTTTTAGCATGGCACAATATACGCTTTGTTATGACAGTTAACTCCGTCTTAACACTAACAGAGTCACTCGCCAGAATAAATTGTCTGCACATGAGTTCTCGCTGTGTGTTTTGTTTGACGTTAAGGTGAAGTAACGGCACCTATTCTGGAGTAATAGTTCTTGTTCATTGCTGTCGTGTACAAGCCTGGATTGGTGCAACTTGTTCAGTATCTTTAAAATATTGAATTGACTGTTGGATCATCAAAGAGATTCGTAACATTCAGTACATTGCCCATCCAGACGCATGCAAACGGTGCTTCTTTAAATTTTAAAAACAGATATTTACAGGATCCACGAGTTGGGGAAATGGCATCTTTTCTGAAAGCGGAGAAAATTAGCTCACCACGTAATCGCCTTGTGATGCATTTTCTCATACTTCGAGGAGTGCTTACTGGCAATCCACTTCTGCTGATGAATTTCTAACATGATGGCAGTGGTAATGATCATTTGTACTGCATGGCGGTGGATGTAATTTGCCTATTCCCAGGGCAGCAACTTAGTAGTTTTATTTTTCTCATCTTCAGTAAATAGCCTTTCACAAGAGAGAATAGCGTTATGCCCCCCGGTGTAAAAAGGTTCAAGGGAAGACGTCTTGTGTAGCTGCAGAATAAGGGAATTAAAAGTTTGTTGATCATTTGAAGACCATATTACCTTCCTGCCACATCCCAATTCCTCTGTGCGGCTTTTATAGGCACACAGTTGTTACTTACTGAAAGCTCTGAACGAATCTTATTTCAAGAATTTCACATCTTAAAAACAAAGAAGGAACCAGAGCTGTGACCTGTGAGGCATTTTACAGGAACAAATGAGTCGATGGAGGTTGATGCTCTTATTTGCTGAGTGTGTTTCTGCTCTGTGCTGGTTAATGATGCGGCCATACGCCAAATCCTGATCGTTCCCTGGGGACTTTGAATGACTTTACTGGTGATGTAATGGGAACTGTAATTTGAATATTGAGCAAGGCTATTTCATGCCACACCGACTGTACATGGCAGGCCTCCCATTTGATTACTGTAATAATGTGGAGCATACTGGGAACATTTTTTTCTGGAAAAAGCAACAGTTACACAGACTGTAAAATATACAAATTTCTAGCTGTTGGGCCTTGAGTTCAAAATGTCTGAGTCACAGGAAAATAAGTTTGAATATTTTTATCAGCTGAGCACAAATATTGCCAATGAAATCATTAGGATTCATGAACATCTTGTGTTCAATAATGACTGATTTAAAGGGTTTGACCTTCTGCCCTATTCGGGGGATCTCTCTTTGAATATGTCTCATGAGAGATGGTGGGTAATAAACAACTCTCTCTCTTTGTACAGAATTCTACATAAAATATAAATGTATTCACAAAAAAACCGATATGTGCTTGAACAATTGCTTCGAACCAGACATTCACTGTCCCCAGAGGATGAACACTTGCATGTCTTAAAAACTGCTGTATGGATTGTCCTCTGATTCGTACAGACATTGATGTCCCCCAGAGGACGAATTGTAATAACTTTGGTGATCTCCTGCCTTTTTCCTCTATTGCCATCATGAAGTCAAATTTTTATATTTTTTCTAATAGTATAGACGTTCCGATCGGCTTCAGCAGTGCATTGCATTTTGTGCTTATTAGCTAATAGGCAGATGATGGAATACCCAAAACTAAAATGGGATCAAGCTCAACATCTACATGTTAGCATTGTTAGCGTTTAGCTAAAAACAATGCTGAGTCTACAGTCTGCCAAAACCTTTGACATGAGAGTAGACTAAAAAAGTAGTAAAACTAATAAATACAACATTTCCACAAATCATGTGCGCTTTAGTGTCTTTCATCAGCATGTTAACAAGGACTCGAGCCCCTTATTGGCTCTATTTACCCTCACTTTTGAGGAAAAGGTGTTTGATGCAGCTTCAAACTGATCAGCATGCACAGTGCCTGGCCAGTACTTTAAGATCGATGCACTGACTAGAACGTTTGATTTTATTCAAAACCCAAGATCCTTATATAACTCCACACTATCAACAGTTGAGCATTTTCAGGCTGGAAATGAAAATGTAGAACCAAAGCAGTTTCCTCCTGTATCACAACTCCTACCGCTGTCAGTGCTGGACTAAAATAATGCATGTGTTTTTTTGTGTGTCACTACAGTGTAACTCTCAAGCCAGATTTAGAAGTCAGTCAGACGTACCCTCAATCTTTCGGTGCGAGTTCGGTTTTGTCTGAATTTTCTTTCTTGTGTTTTTGGCCTTGTGATTATTTCCATAACAATATTTATTGTTGAATTTGAAATTCAACTCTATTTTAAATAGAAGCGGCATTCCAGAGTATATAACCATCATTTAAATGTCATCTACATTTCCCTGGTGCCGTACTCCGGCCCCCTTTTCCCCATTCTGTCATCTCCCAGAAGATATGTTGAGATTCACGATGTCTGTGACTTTAGTGTGCCATCGTATTTGAAGAACCGGCTGGTCTGATTCTTGTTTTTGCTCTCAATGAAAGCGTACGCTGACCCCTCACTCAATCAAACTGAGTGATGAGGTGAGTAGGAGGAGTTCATTACTGTCCTGGGCAAGATGTTTTCATTACTGAGATATGTTGTGATTTCTTTCCCGTTTCCTTTGATCATTCTCTCTTTCCTCTTCTTTACCACTCTTCCATGTCAGAGATATACTCGGGCAGATCTTAAATGTCACCAGAAATCCCCAAAACCCTTACACTTTAAGGTTTTCTGAGTAAGTAAAAATGAGCAACATCTTTAAAATTCTTTGCACTCTTATGTCTTTTATGGAAGCCTCGTATTTTTTCTGATCCTTTCTCTGTGCTGCTGTTATGAGGTCCCCTTTCCTTCCGATCTAATGCACAATTTATTTAAACGCTTTATGCAGCTGTGCCTTTGCTTTCTTGCTGAGAAAACAAATAAAATGACATGTGAACAAGAACGGAAACATAATCATGATTGCACACTCGATAAATAAACCGTACCAATGGGTAAAAACAAATCCTAGTCGGACTTGCTCGCTTATTTGCCTGGTTGAATTAAATTCGAATGAGATTTCCATATGAAGGTGCACAAATGATAATATGCTTGAATTATAGCCGTTATAATTGGATTCATCTAACGACAAATCAAGTCATCTCAGTCTGACTGTATGAAGGTGTATTGCTGGGGACCCAAGGCAAAGCTTTTTTTGAATTTGGTGCAATGTGGACTTGTGATACGTTCAATATTGATAAACAGTATTATATATTATGCGGTGCTCTGTTCAGCAGTGGGGGCTCTGCAGCATTTCCCCTGTGTAGGACTTGATTGTAACTTATAACGTTACCGCCAGCAAAATGCCTCCGCTAGTTAAATCCATGCTCTACTTTACAACACCAGTGGTTCAGTCAAAGCAAGCGACTAATACGCCTATTTGGAAATGATCTCCGCGAAGTTTACCTCACCGATATTTCTGACTGCCAGTTATGAGTCAAATATGACAAAGAAAACCGTCAAATCTGCAAATTTGAGAAACTAGAACAAGATGTTCGGCTTTTTAGCTTGAAATATGACTGAATCTATTAATTGGTAATAACAACTATGGACTAATTGTTTCAGCTCGAGTGGACTCGCTCACAAACTCAGTCCTGTTCATTTCCATTCTATGAATAAGCCAATCGTCTGTCTCTCCCCCCCCCAAGTCTGTTTTATAATATAGTAAATTATAATGTGGAGTTCCTGGTGGTGAAATGGGCTTTGGCGAGTTTGGACATTCACCATTTTCTATAGCTCACGTAAAGTAGAATGAATTCATAAGCAGTTGGACCCCCCCCCCCCCCCCCCCCCCCCCGTTAATCGTTAAAGAGCGCTCACCAATACTAAACGCTGCTCTCCGTTGGGTGAACCTTCACGCATTAGCATCACCGATCAGTGAAGTTCCAAGCATCGGGTCACCTGCATGCATTATCAAGCTACAGGGGCCATGCATTAACGTCTTTGCCCTCGCTTTATAAGATGGACAGCGTGCTCTTCTGTTTGAGAAGCCCTCCAATTACACAGAAGGTCAACTGCTCTGCTCACAGATGTAGGCTGAGCTGTGGAAGAGCTGTACAAAGACCGAGTTGCAGTCTAAGTGGTCGAAATCAGATGTTTTCCCTCGTGTATCATACAGATGGCATTACTTGATGACGTAAGAACAGCACATTGTGCCTGACATTTTCTTCTCTGATTTCGCCCTTAAAAGGGAAAATCTGATACATGAGCAATCTAAAAAAGTCTCATTAGAATTCATACAACTTTTATGTCCCCTCAGGACGTTGATAATCCCACAGCGGCGCCCTAACATGCACACTGTTGGCAGTAGTGAGCATGAAGGACATTGTTTAAAGGAGAGATAATGAGGTGTTGGACCTCCCATGAGGGTTTTGAGAAATGCTTCAAGCAAGTGAATGTTGCTGCAATGTCACTGCAAACGTAAGAGCCTTGGGGAATGGTTCAGACATCTAATGAATTTAACAAAAGAAAAAAGACTCTGTTTGGTTAGTTTCTCAGGGGATAATTCCAGGCCCCGCTCTCAGCTATATGTCAATGGACATACAGAGCGAGTTAGCCTTATCAGTGTCTTGTTCGAGGGCCTTCGTCTCCCCAAATAGCCCCAGCCAGAGTTGTAGATAGATGCATCGAAGGAGTGATGACAGAGATGTACAGTAACGTGTTCTCACTTGGAGGAACGTGAGATTGCATTTTCAGGTTTGTGCTGTTAGAAGTATCCCATCAGCAGATTCACAATGAAGGGGGTTTTATCAGTTTTCTGGAATGACCTTTTCAAAACGCCGGATTGTAAAGACTGGTAATGAATGCCGATGTATTCATTCCACGCTGGAGTATTCACACGCTGCATTACTGTCCTCGCATATCGACCCGGCTCTCGTCTGCAGTGACACCCTGCATTGTCACAGCCAACGTTGTGATTCTGAAAAGCACCGAGTTGTTTTACATGATCTCAAAATGGTTCTTATCAGCAGCATTTTAGGACACATTATGTGTGGAAGTATGCTTTCATATATGCTTAATGTTCTGTACATGTACGACACCGACTCAGAATTCCACAATAAGGTGTCATCACTTAGGGTTTATCACCTTGGGCTCATAATTGCCATTTTTTTACTATTTCCTGACATTTTATAGAACAATCAAGAAAATAATCAGCAGATTTGTTAATTAATTAATTAATACAAATTATCTTTAGTTGCAGTTATATATTTAATTTACTTTATAAATCTAAAGAAGTGTGATGCAATAAGAATGAATTAAAATAATACTTCATACTTTGAAGTATTACTTTGCTGAGTTAGTCTTGGTCAGCATGAAGGAATTATTATCCATCACTGCTCATTGATTGGTTCCTATATTGTTTGAACCCAGACAGGCTGAGACGGGAATCCTACTCTGCCTTGATTCGAGTCCAGCCTTCACGTCTATTCCCAGAATGCTAAACTTGATCTGCCGATGAAGATGCAGCATTAATTGTTTCATGGAGCACTTTATCATCACTAACAAAGATCCCCTCAGACGTTGTCGTTGTTTTTTTTCCCTCCTAATATGCTCTTAACAAATCGGCTCACCGTTTTCCTAATGACAGCTTCGCAAAATCGATGAACCTTCTTTTTCCTAATGACCGTATCTGTGTGCTTTATCTTCATAAAGGTTGCTATAGCAGCCGTTTAGAGTGTCCTGCAGGGCTCTGCTCTCTGCTCCCTGTTGGTTGCACAATGCAGACCCAATGTTTAAAGCCAGTTAGTCTAGAAAACCTTTACTTTTTACTATTTCTGACATTGAGAAACCCCAAACAATTCTTCAGATGACTTGTGAGGGCTTTTACAACAAGACTTTGGCATTGGTATTGTTACGCCTTTGAGCAAAACCATAAACTTCATGTGGGGCAAAGAGAACTGCACTGCACCCATCCCGTGATTTTATTGATGGAAAGTATGAGCCAGGCATAAATGTGAAACCCCACAGCTCACTCATCCTTTCCTTTTTCATGTTGATGAGGCAATGCGGTCATTTAAGGCCAGGTGCTAAACTATTTAGTTTCATTTATCTCCCGCTGCAAGTGATTGAGGCTTTAACTGCCTCTGTTGAAGTGATATGGATTCAGATCTCATTGCGAATGAACATTCTGACCACTTTCCAAGATATTTATTTGTTATTTTATTCTCAGACTGTCTGCCTCTCTGCTGTGAGAATGTCCCGTTTCACTGTCATTGTGCACGTTTGGCAATGCATCATATTACCACCTTACCATCTTTGAGGCTCGTGAAATTGTGTATGCAGTGAGCAATTCTGGGCCGAGAGCCCAGACTTAACTATTCTATCAGAAATAGAATGCATCACCCTTAGTCTTCAGTATATCTACTGTTTCCAGTTATTCCCCCCCCCCCCTCACTCTTGAAATCATCTGCAGCAGGAATGTTAATGCAGGACATTCTCTGGGGATTTATTCTTACATAAAACCGTATAAACAGAACTGAGGCCGCTGTAGTCTCCTCGCAGCTTTCTACTTACTCAGCAGAATGTCCACTGTTGGATTGTGGTGGCTCAAGTTGAGGGGCTTTTGTTTACGTGCTTGGGAGCTGGACCAGTTTCCATATACACATTTGCTTTTGTGTTCATGATATTGTTGCTTTTAATATGAATGCAAGCTTAACTGTTTTTCCTTGCAATCACCTATTTGACAAAGGTGGAATTTGCTGTTTTGCACTTACAGGTCTAGACCAATGTGATTAGCACTATTGAAGAACTTATCAAGACTCAAAGATGAATCAATGCATCATGAAAATACCATCACATTTCTCAATAATGGAGATAATTGTAAGATGCAGCCTTAATTCAATGCTTATAATAATGTAGGATGATATAGCATAGGTAATAGATTCAAGAGGGAGAACACTTCGGCCACATTACCAACAACTGTATTAATATGCTCGGCCCATGAGAGGCAACTGTCAAAGACAAGGTCCACTAACTTTGCCTTTTCACCTGATATGGATAGCTTTCGGCTGAGAAATCAATTTGTGACAATACTTTTAGTTTTGGATATATTTACTGGTATGTAGTTGCTGCATAATACACAGTGGAATCTTCAGCATACATTGTTATACCTGCTATTTTTCAAAGCAGACGGCAAAATCATGAATAAAAACTAAAACGGGAGTTGCCTCAGAATGTCCTCGGGGTATACCACATACTAAACTACTAGAATCTACTGTATCAAGACCCTCTGTGATCTAGAGGAAAGATAACTCTCCTTCAATCAAGTCACAAATGGACTGAACACTTTTTTTAAATTTTAAAATGGAACTCTTTCAATTCAAATATAATGATCAATAACATCAGATTCTGTGGTTCCTGTACTGTCCTGATGACGTATTCACGTTTTCCTCGCTCGACCAAAACTCAGCCGAGCTGGCTGTTGATACTGAATACTGCAGATATTGTTCGTCTCTGTGTGCATGCTGGTGTTGAGCGATGCGTTCAGGTACTGGAGGACATTGCGCTCTGTGCCTGCAGATACTGTGCCTGCAGGGTTTGACAAGGCAGACGTTTGCAGCTGTGCTGTTAATGAGTTTTCTTGTGACGTCTATTTGATGGAAATAACAGTTTACCGTAATCGTCTCCTCAGTTTTCATGTTTGCATCTCCCATGGAGCAAATAATAGAAGTGTTTTTTTGATGGAACACTAATAAATATTTAATCGAAAGTAGAATCAATCTCCCTGAAATAAAAGCACTTCATAATTCACGAGTCACAAACAACATATACAACTAAATTGCAGTGGTTAATACATGAGTAAATACAATATTCTATTGCCTTACATGCAATCAATACCTACACAAGCTGCTAACATGCCTCCTTTAGGGGCAAGAAAACCCCCAAAATGTACACATTTGAATAACGTAGAGGTGTTCTTTGGTAAATGGTACAAATCTGACATGTCTACGGCTGACCAGTTGACAACGGACAGTGTCCTGCTCCACTCCAACAACTTTTCCCAACCTTTTGCTGGATATTGTCAAGCAGGGGGTAAGGTGAGTAGGTGGAGCACTTATCCGGCGCAGTGAAGCACACTCCACTGCAGACGGGTGCGTTATATAGATTGTGGCTCAGCTCTTGATGTTCAATTTAGTGGCCAGATTCCCCGAAGCTCCCACTTTCTGACCCGCACTGATGGAGATGTATCACGCACTCTCATTTCAACGATTCAAAGGCAGTTTTTCATCTTTCTCTGGTGCTTTGTGTCACAGCGGAGCTAGCTTCCGTGTAGATTTCTGATTTCCATCATGCGGTTTGTTTGTTTAATGGCAGACATTTTACTGCTGTTTAGCATTTATACATTTAGCAGATGATGTGGGAGTACATTTTGCCCCGATGCTTGACGACAAGCTGCTCTCTGCAGTTTTACAGCCGGTCAAGCTGCTTTCACACAGGAGGGAGGGGGGGGCTCTCGGTGGTAATGGTGGCTCTCACCCCCGGCACCTGCAGTTACTGTTTTCTAGATGGATCGATATATCTGTCAACTTCTCCCTATTGCATGTCCCTCCTGTCGTTGCTGCAGGGTGCAACATGAAAAAGTCCATCAAATTCTGGAAAGACTGAAAAGTTTCTTTGGGACTTTATATTCTAGAATGAGCTTCAGAGGGGTGAGCTTCAAAGAGGTTTTTAAAGACAAATTGACATTTTTAATATTAT
Source organism: Lycodopsis pacificus (assembly GCA_028022725.1). Lineage (NCBI taxonomy): Eukaryota > Metazoa > Chordata > Actinopteri > Perciformes > Zoarcidae > Lycodopsis > Lycodopsis pacificus. The sequence continues at coordinate 8,590,644 of CM051710.1, forward strand.
ACTGTGCACTACTTTTGATTTTTAACTCCGTTCAGGAACATAGGTGAAATCAGTCCACAGTTAACCAAGTAAAGTCGTCTGGTAGGTTTAAGGAGTGCGTCGATAAATTATTCCGCGTCGGGTTTAAAAATACTTTCACTGTACTTTGATGCTTTAGTAGCTACAATTTCATCAACACACAATATGATGATTCATTCTTAAATTCTGAGTTTGTGCCTGAAAGGATAAAACCCTCTTTGATCAGCAGATACAACTTGCACATGTGATTTGTCTTTAAACTTAACCACACATCCCTCAAAGATTTCAGCATCTGTGTTTGTGTTGACCCCAGCCTGCTCATCACTTTTTTTGTTTTGGCCTCAGCCATACTCATTAAGGTAAACATGACTCGTGTTAACAGATTTTCCTGACTGTATATGGACTTGGAATGTGGCGATATGTTCCACACATCACACTCAACAGGGGGAGGGGGAGCCCTTGAGTGTGTAGGCTTGAAGGAAAAAAGTGTGACTTTTAGTTGAATGCCGCGTTTCCGCGAAACAAATTGTAAGGTTGGTCAGTGTTAGCTTGCCAATCACTCATGTGAGCGGTACACCATCTGTTCCCTTCAGAACTAGCGAGGTGGCAAACCTCATTGGACTCGGTTTGTTCTGGACAGTTGTGTCTCCTGAAAATACTCCAGTGTAGCTGCTCCCAGGTGGCTGTATGAATATAACTTGTCAATGTGTTTGTGCATCGGAAACATGGACGGAAATGGAAAGCGGGGACTGGATGACAGGTAATGGCATTGCACACGGGTGTTCTCAGGGGTTTGGTGGGTGGAATATGGACCGAATGCAATTCTTCAAGCGTGTATGCAGAGAAACAGACGCAACACACACTTGGGGATATTGCACGTGTCCTTATTGTTTGTTGAACTGTAAAGCTGTCTGTAGGAACAACTGTTGCAGCCATGCCCTAATGGTGTGAACACGGCATTAGAAGACTGAGCTAAAGGTGAACGTGTCAGCTCGTCTGGTGGGAGCTGCACTGCAAGTGCAAATTTTTTTTAATATGCCTACCCTGGGGTACCACTCGAATTACCTTATGCTAGCTAGCTTGCTGTGATAAAACGTTATTTCAGCCACAAAAATTGTCGGCAGCTAGAACTGAGAAGCCTGCTTTTGTCAACGGCCAATGAAGAAAAAGCAACTTTTCTGCTAACGACTGCAAAACAATTTTAAAAGTCATTGTCTGTCACGTCCCCTGCCAAAGTCTATGAAAGAAAGTCATGTCGCAAAGGCCCCACAGGTACCTCGTAAATGATTCACTTAATTGAGACACTGTTCTAGTTCTCTCTGCTGCCCGACCCAGTAAGAATTTTCATACTTCAAGTCCTTGAAATATTTACTTCCCAAGCACACTTTTATATTCCTCCCTGTGGAACCATCCCCTCACTGCTCATTCCTGTCCAGAGAGTGTGTGTGTGTGTGTGTGTGTGTGTGTGTGTGTTGACAAGAACTCCGAGGTCTGAGTCTGCAAAGGCTCTACATGGAGCAGGATTCACCAAAATAGACCTGCTTTCTGCCCGGTAACCTGTGGAATATCAACCCTGTTTCAGTGCAGATTTAAACCCAATCTTATTTCATACCCGTGCCCGTCAGCCTGATGGACGTGCGACTATGAGAGAAAGCCAAGAAGTCAGTGTTTTCTTCGGCAAATTGACTGCAGTAATACGAGTGGAGCCAGTTAAAGGTTTGAGTTAATGACGGGCGTTTCAGATGGGAGAGCTTGGCATTGATAGATGAGTGCAATTGAGATACAGTGTGAGCTAATTAGTGGAGAAGATGATGCACTTGGTTGGTCCTAATGTCCTCGCAGACGCTGGGCGTAGCCTGTCAGTCATTATTAGTGCTGACCTTGACATTTGGTCGCAGGAAATCTCACAAAGATTGGTTCTACAGCTTCTCTCTCGACCCTTCCTTTGTCTGTGGATGTTTTTATTTTTATTTTGACATGCAGTGTACTTATCACTCCCTCAACCACGTCCCTCTCAAGAGCCCATGTTTTACCATTAACGTCGTCTATTACTGTCACTCATTGTTTAATCCTTCAATTACACATGATGCGGCGGCCCCATGATGTACGGTCATTGCGGCTTCGTTGGTGGACACTTTCCCCTTAATTCTCCTTTATACATCTCCTCCTCCTCCTTGTGTGCTTTCTATCTCTCCTCTTCTCCTCCTCCTCCTCCTCCTCCTCTCGGGCCAATCAGACCACACCTCCATGGCAACCGTCAGTGAGTGTAAAACATCCACAGATGGTGCTGAGTAGAGCGAGCAGCAGGCACACTACGAGATCAAGTGTGGGAGTGTGTGTTTGTTTGTGTGTCTGAGAGAGACCGATGCAGAGACTCATTGGATAACCACTGTATTGTGAAGCCAACAGGGTGTTCTCTTGTAACACAGAAGAAGAGTAGGAGCGTGTTTGCTCAGAGGAGTTGCAGGAAAAGTCTGAAGAGGAGTGAGTTGTGGGAGGAAGAAAAAAAAGAGACTGAGAGAAGCCCCCCCCAACCTTCCCAAGAAAGCAGGAGGTAAACCACCGGTAAGCAAATATTGATGACCTGACTAAAGAAAAGCGTACAACATCAGGCAGCCTTACCCTGGAGCCGCTCAAGCATACTCACACACACACACACACACACACACACACACACACGTGAGCCCCCAGTCACTGCGCTCCACTCACTCATGATCATTGCTCCCGCCACATGCAGACACAAGGGCCACGCTGACACCACCAGAGGAAAGGAGGAGAGAAGAGGACACTTGTCCTGTCACGGGACCTTGTCAAAGTAAAAGTCTTGGAATTCTTTTTTTTTTTTTTTGATAACCCTGAAGCGAGGGCTCTCCATTTGTGCTGACCTTTCCAAGCACCCTCCCTCCAAGGAGCAAAGATGAGCTGCAGGAAAAGGTGCAAGCGGGAGATCTTCAAGTTCGCACAGTACCTGTACAGACTTGTCACCGGCACGCTTGACACCGGTAAGGCTCCGAGGGGACTCTGAGAGGCTCCCTCCTGTGTTTCCATTTGCGGTGATTCCCTTAAATCTGCAGCGATTGTGGCGTCATCCTTTTGGCAGTTTGGTCAAACTTCTCCACTTGATTCATGTTTTGATAAGATTGTCTCTTTGCAAAGTTAATATTGGAGACATGGGGCTGAGTTAGGACACTTTCATACCATCAATGCCTCGTAGTATTTAGGACGTGTGTACATTTATGCCTGCAAACCTCTGCTATAGCACTGTGAGGAATTCCAGAGTGGGTTTGAATTTATTACTTTCTCTGCATTATAATTTGTGTGTGTGTGTGTATGAGAGTACAGTTTGACGAGAGGCAAAGGTGAAATCATTAAGGAGTAAAAAAATCAAACAGCTTCTTGTGCAGTCTTTGGTTTTCAAAAGTAAATGTCTCCAAGCATTTGACATTGGGTGTGCAAGCTCCCATGGTCAAAATTATTTAGGTGCTAGAAGCATGATAACTGCCAGACAGGCAGTTATCATGCTTCTAGCACCTAAATAATTTTGACCATCGTAGATTTCAGATTTTCTTAAAGGTGGTATAAATGTGGTAAAAAACACAACCATGATGTGGAGCACTATTCCAATGCAGAATCCTTCTGAAATCCTCCCCAGAAGCAGCAATTGTTGCATACTTTGTACGCACAAAGCATTTTTTTTTTGATCAGTATTTCTGTACCTGTATCATACTGCAAAGCAGAATAGATGTTGTTTCCCTTTTGTTCCACACACACACACACCAAGAGCCCTTCTAATAGGATAGATAGACTCTATGGTACTAACAATATTAAGTCTGGGATTATAGTGGATTACCATCTGATTACTCCATGAGAAGTTCAATACAGGGTAAGGTTAGCAGCAGGTGCATCTTCTGATAACTGGCACATATTACTGGTATGCATCAAACTGGAGCTAAGGATCATTTACATACGTCATGAAGGCTGCGTTGCCATTGCTTATGTTTATACAGTACTGGTGAGCGCTACAGATGATGTGACTACACTAGTAGCAAACATTGATGCCGTTGCCTTCCATGGCTCTTGTTTCGCTCTTGGATTAACTGAGCTTCGCTGTCAAGTGAAATGTTGATCATCACGTTGCATGGGCGAGATGGTGCGAAGCCCCAGAGAGGTGCTACATGAGCATGCTAATGAATTCCAACATGTTGCTGGACATGCGAGACTTGCACTATATGTTTTTCTAGCACTGGCTCGATTCCTAGTTGTTGTATGTAGAAATAAACACGCATTGGGAAAAAAGGGGGGACTATTCTCGTACAGTAGGGAATAATTCCATACATCCATGGCCTACTACCATCTCATTGACCTGAGGGACGGAGTGGGAGAGTGGAGGTAAGGGGGGAATGGGAGGCAGGAAGAAAGGTGTAGATCGTACCAATGAATAAAGGCACGGGGGAGAAATCCATCTACTGTGTCTGCCCAAAAGAGTATGCTGTTGGTTTCCATATCTACAAGCGGATCGTTTAGGTCATGGTATTAACATGATGAATGTAGTATATTCGGTCGTGATCTCCTCTAGTGTCCTCGTAGGTTTGGTTGATAAAAAGACGGGGCATTGCGTCATACTGCGCTTCAGGCTACAGTGTTTGTTTGGGTGCAAAATGGCCTTTAATATCAGTGTCAGTCCTTATTAATTATTGATCCTGTTAAATACAAGACTGGACATATTTCCCTGTGGACAAACGCATTTGCTCTGCGTGTGCTGAGTAAGGGAAACATTCTTTTTTTATTGGCCACATTGTCTGAAGAATATTAGTTTGTGACCAAAACTTAGAGCAAGACGTTTCCGAAAGCCATTAGCAGTCATCCACGAGATCATTTCTGGATCCATTTCTCCATGAACACCATATTAACTCATCTCACACAGCCTGTGCAGCAGATTAATATAAATGGAGTTTGATGTAACGGAACAGACCTGGACAGATTGAGCTGTACATCATAATGTCGTCAATGCTTTTTGTCCACAAGCTTTTTTTCTTGATATAGCGCAAGATCTATCGACAAGATCATGTGTTGACAAGATGTATGTTTCAGGTCCAATTTTGACCCCATTACCCTTGTGTACACGGAAACATTTCTAGCACTGATGTGAAGTTATCGTCCAAGGATGATTTATCTGATTTCTTCCAACATTTGTATTCAAGCCACCAGTGCTGCCCAGTAGGCCTTGAATTTTCCCACTGTAGAGGAAAAAGAGAGGAAATAAATCTTACAGGTTATGAATCTAAACAGCAGTGTCAGCATATATGCAATACATTGGAAGGCAGCAAGTTATTTGTTGCGCACACCAGTGAAAATCTTCATCTATTCCAACATTTCCAACGCAGCCTCTGTGACGGATGAGCGGGGAGAGACCGGTCCACCAGCGTATCAGTCAGGATCACTTGGACGTCTTAAAGCTGGGTGATTGATGCTGCGAACTTCTAAGTGACACATTTTCAATTGCTATTATTTATGTAGTCAGCACCACTGGCTGTGCAGCGGTTTTGCAGTGAGACGGCTTTAAACAAGTCACTGCATCACTTTGTTTTACTCCGGAGCAAAACAGTTTTGAATCTTTCACTGCATCTTCACTCATTGCGTCTCCCCTCAGTGTTTTGGCTGTAAGGCGTCTCAGCTTCTGCAATGCATCATAATTTTTTTCTCATCAGCACCGGCTCACATGCTCGTATCTGAGTCCAAGCTTATTGTATGAATTGTATGTATTTCAATCATAATACATACCCTCAAGACCCCCTGCACTCACCTTTTTATAAAAAAAAAAACAACCAAAAAAATTGTAAAAGTTTGCTTTGTATCTCTTTTCTTTGTGCGATCAAAGCTTTGATGAGCCTCTGAGAGCGTTTTACCTGCTTTTATGGATTTCCAGCGGTTAGATTCAGCTTGTCAATGCAGTAGTGTTTTTTTTTTTTTTTGCGCAGTGGTAATACATATTTCCGTGGCCTTGTTCTTTGTAATGGAACAATGCGGAACGACTGTAATCTGTGTGAGCTTTCAAATGATTATATATTGGTTGAGCAGGGATGCAGTAAATGCCAAACGAGCAATTCTTTCTTCCCTCAAGAAGTTTCATTTTTATCACCGAAATGGGATTTTTTTGCTTGTTTCTCAACTGTGCAAAATGACACTGGATTTCCACTTCTATTCCTTTCTGAATTTTGTGTATACCCGTTCAGGGGACGGGGGACAGCTTGTGTGGGTCAGGACTGCAGGGACAACAGGGCAAGCAGAGAGACGTCTACGTCCTTTCTCCTGGAATCTTTTGTCAGCTTTCCTTCAGCACTCGCACCAGTCCACATCCCCCCCCCCCCCCCCCCCCAGAGGGATTTTCCTTAAATAGTTTATTTTTAGAGATGTGGCTTGAGTTCAAGGTCCTTTGAGACAATATAGTCCGAAAACGAAGAATAATATCTGTCTTGAATTTACTTCGAAATAAACCTTTTCATCTACTGCTTAGGATATGTGGATATGTTGACTAACTGAAAAAGCCTATTTAGTTCTACAGTAATTAAAAGTTGAAAAAGGGGTCTTATCTGGTGCCAAAGAACATGAAATGCACTGCTGCAAGGGAAAAGTCTGTTCTTTTTGAGTTGAGATGTGGAGGTACTCATCCACTCCATGGACACCAGATGATGCTGTGAAAAATGCACTCTGTGACTTTTCAGCATGCACTTGGGAGCATGTGTGGGGGGGCCTGCCCAGTGACGGGAGGACCCGTCTTTGTTTCCCTCTCTTTGGTTTCCTGATGGCTATTAGCAGGTCATGTTCCACCTGTCCCATGAGGACAGCGCGTTCAAAGCCCATAATCCCTGACCAAACACTGAATATTTGATACCCACAGGCAGGCTGGGTCGGCATCACGTCTGTGCCGCGGTGTCCCCAGTCTGAATGGCAAGTAAAGAGTTGCTATTTAACGCTGCTTGATGTAGTGTATCGGCTGTGGTTTAGAGCAGACAACATAGTCGTAATGTATATTGTAGCGTCTGCAAAGTTTTAATATAGACTGTGAAAACATTGCACGTACATAAATGTATCAGAAGCTAGTGTGTCAGGTCAATAGCTGCTTTGCTTATAGAGAAACTTAATAACCGTTGCTTTGTGGATTAACAGCCTTTGAGCCACTTCTCTAATAATTTGCATAAATGTATGAACCGTTGCCACCGCTACAGAGTTCAAAACATATTAAAGTAGAACAAAATGACCAAGGGAGCATCCAATTGTTCCTCTTAATGTTCTTCAGCTGGTTTATAGCTTCTTTTCTTAAATGTATCACAAAGTAGTGTACTTTCTGTAGTGCGACGGTTCTGCCGTGACGTTTGGTCAGGCGACGATAACAGATGGCTGACCGTGTTGCGTAATGTTTTCTTTCACACCCAGCGAGCTAACATGGCATCTGCTTGACTTCACCTGACAAACCTCAAAACTTCAGAGTGTGATACACACATACGCCTCTGTCCATACTGTGCAACACTTGATTGGTTAGTTACGGAAAAAAAGTGGGAGAATGCGTCTCTATAAAGGAGTCCAATGCATCAAATGATTGTAAACAAACTTGTATATGAGCAATGTATGTCCTTCATGCTCTCTATGTTAGTTTCATAAATATGTGAGCGGAAACTAATGGTTCTACTGTGAACTTACTGTAATTCGCTTAACAAGATGTAGTTGCACTGACTTGAAGACAGAACAGGATGTTGTAATCCAAAACATCGAAGCATATCTGCCAAGCCTCTCGCATAACGGAAAAAGTAGAACAAGTATCGGTGTCATGTAGTGATGCGCTTTCTTTTAACCTTTCACCGTGACCCCTTTTCCAAGGTTCACTGCCTTTTGGCAAGGGCAGAAAGACATTTGACTGTGATATCTGTATCCATATCAGCTGGCAGCCCCAGTTCACTGTCTCTTTGTTTCACAGCCTTCTTCTGGTTTCTGGTTTCTGCTGCTGTGTTGCCGGCCAACACGAGAACCGCACAGATTCTTTGGCTCGTTGGGTCAGTGCACACAGTGCTTGGCTACATTGCCAGAATGTCGTACAGTAGCTAACACAGACACTGTAACAAAATCTGCCCACAGGCCGAAAAATAGAAACAGTCACAAGGTGAAAACGATACCAGCATCTCTGTCGTGGTAGGTAATCAGGCCTGGATCTCTCCAGTACCTCAAAAAAAAAATAAAAATAAAACAAACAAACACCATTGTCAATGTAGTAATTTATTCAATGTCTTCCTGTGGTTGCAGAGGAATTCTGCTGTCACTAATCATTCCAGCAACTCTGTACCTTGTTATTAATTACTAAATGTGAAATAAATAATGAGGTAATGATGTGCTTTTCATAGAAATGTCACGCGCACAGTTGAAAAGAGTGATTAATGCGTCGTCTGTCCGGGGAATCCGGACTGTAGTGTACGCCATCACAGTTTCACTCTCAGACTATCACTGAGATGAATGTGTTGGAACCCAATTAAAGGGACATCAGGTTCCTCTCTTGTCACCACAACAACAGCCACCAATTAAGTTGCCTGAATTAGATTTTCCCCTCATGTTGTCTATATTTGCCCTGTCCTTATCCCGTGTGCCTCCCCATTTAAATTTACCCTCGCTAGCCCACATAATCCGTTTTTCCCATTTCTGCTCATGTTTGCAAACGAGCGTCCTTCTGATGGCGGGGTTATTTTTAGTTTGGGGAGCATGGTTGAGTTACAAAGCTGCTGTGTTGAATCCAGCAGGAAATTCGGTGAAAAAAACCAAAGATGACACAATAATCGGTACACTGTTTTCACGATTATGGAAGATATTAAATAAGAAAGAGGTAATCTTAGTGGAAGACTGTGTGCCCTGTAAGATGGGGGAGCATTAAGAGGAGTTTCATTTGTTTGGTTGTTTTCTTAGCTCATTGTTGCTTTCACCTCAGAGAATCGTTCTATTACCCCGGTGCTTTTGCTATCTGCTCCAAATGTCCCTCAAGTGAGCATTACTCTTGTTGAGTCAAATTAAAAAGTTCCCCCCCTTTCCTTCCTTGTTCTTTCACCATCCATATCATCCTGCTTGTCCTTTCCAGCTTTACATCCCACTTTCTCCTCCCCAACTCAACTTCATCTCCTCTCGCACACTTTATAATCACTTCATTTCCTGTTGAGGCTCTTTGTTTCAAATGCTGCCTTTTGTCCGTTGTCCTGGCTGAGATAATGTCCTCTCCATGCTGCGTTAGCTGGCAATTACTGGGACTGCAGCCCTGCGCCTGCTACCTGCCAACCAAAGGAGAATCGGTACACTTTTGAGGGGCAGATTGGCGATAAACAAGAGGAACAGGCGCTTAGATAATCGCATGTTTTATGCAAGAATCATGAAAGGTGCTGAAGTAAAAGCTCTCGTACATCGTGTTTTATTGAGAGACTTGTCTTGCTGTAGTCTCGCAGGAATCTGCCCTTTTGTACTTTTTCTTTATCATGTTTAATTCTCCCCAGGCGCCGTGTGGATCCGCTGATGAAAAGGGCTGTTCTCAAATTGTTTCCGTGTCTCCTGTGATTGGCTCGAGATTGAAATTTGGACAGATCGTTCTCCCTCACAGAAAGCGGAGGTTTGCCTGAAATGTCACGTTGGATAAACTGAGGCAATGCAAAGTTGGACAAGATGCAGGATGTAAATGACAGCCTATTTCTGCATCTGAGGTTTTTAAAAACATTTTGGTGTGGAGTAATGCGTTTCCACTTTTCCTTAGTAACGGATGTGAGGTTTTGTTCTAATTATGACATAAAGGGCCGTTGCTCTTCGGTGTTTTTCAGCAGTTTTGGACAAGTATTAATAATCTTGCACAAAACCAATTATTTCCAGGGACCAAGTTAACGAAGTGCACTGTATCAGAAAAACAAAATGTGTGTGTGTGTGTGCTTCTTAGATCAAGGCAGGTAGTGCAGGAAGTCTTGAACTTCTTCATTACTGTTGGCTTCTGTCACTGTGGAGCAGGTTTATTTCTCACATAGGTGTCTCATTGATTAAGAGTCAGCGAGCTAAAGGTTAGAGCTAATGACAGAGAGAATGTATACACACACGCTTTATATACAGTCCCACGGAGAGAGTATGTGCTGCTTGCAGTCCTTTCTGTTAGATGTACCACACTATTGGCATCTGAGGCACTGCAGAGTAAAATAGCTGCAGTATGGCATCACTATTGCATGTTCATGGTCAAAAAGGTAGATTTCAGTCATTCACTGGTTTGCATACATTTCCATGTTGTATTTTTTCCACACTGAGATGAGCTGTGCGCACAATAATCACATTTAGGTCTGTGGGCGTCATGGCCAAGATTAAGCCCACAACCATCAACTCCCCACACCCACGTTATCATCAGTCACACTCTCGGGCGCAGCTCGTCACGGACGGCCATGCAGCCGAAGGCGCTCCATCTCCATCTCCATCATTCTGCAGACGGGTCCACCTTTCGCCCCATTACTTACCTGGATAACTCCGTCAACGCCGGGCAGGTGTAAACAAGAAGGATCTTGCTCGTCTGACATCACTGTTGGAGCATTTATAGGCCCAAATTAATTGATAAATTACCTGGAGCAGGCCTCATGCTTGTAGTGCTTGCAAGGTGGGTGTCAATATGAGAATAGTGAGTTAACAGTTTTCTTTTTCAAATAACTATAAGGTTGGGCAGACATGGTATTCATATTCCAATGTTGTCTATATGGCCATATTCCAACTAAATATTTCATGAGATGCCCTCTTTTTTTAAGAATCGATGCACTTTTCATGAGTTTTCTGTCCAAAGCCTTGCTCAAGGTAACCCTGGTGAAATCATTTTGACATCAGTCAGGTTGTTTTCTCAGACAAAGCTTCTCCAGAGATGCAGAAGACGTTATACAACTGTTTGCATCGGCTTCACAGTACAACTAAACTTCTGCAGTGGAGTTTGAACAGTGTTTGTCTTATCAGCATGAGTTAATACTAAGTGTGTGTGTGTGTGTGTGTGTGTGTGTGTGTGTGTGTGTGTGTGTGTGTGTGTGTGTGTGTGTGTGTGTGTGTGTGTGTGTGTGTGTGTGTGTGTGTGTGTGTGTGTGTGTGTGTGTGTAAAGGCTTAATAGGGATGCTTTTATCATGCTTCCTGTTCTTTTAACATTTCCTCCGTCAGAGAGCCTATGACAGCCACATTTCTGTGACTGTTTATTTTTTCGTTGAACTACTGTATTTTCCTCTTTCTTTTAGCTGTTTTAAAAGGAAAGCAAACTATTTGCTTGAGAGCGGTGATTCATTTAATCTTTTTCATACAGTTACACATACAAATCTGAATTTGGGACAGATTGCTGAGCTTTTTATGACACTGCAAAAATACCTCCAACGGATTAAATGGTTGCAGCTCAACGTGTGATGTATGACACGCCGAGCAACGGAGCGTCCTCCGGGGACAGCGAGGTGTTATTTCTCCTCAGTCTCCTGCATTTTCCACGTGCCACCTGAAACTGTCGCAGATTCAATTTAAATGCAGAGCAACGGAGGGAAAAGTATTTGTGTTTGCCATTTACAGGACTTCTGCCTCAGCAATCACTGAGCTTCACCAATACGGCTAAGGCCTTTCTGTAGGCAGCGCTCCACAGATCACACTGGCCATTCCAGTGCCTGTGACGGGCTGCTTGATGCATTATATTTGTTCCTATCAGGATAGATCACCCCTTTGCACTGGTTCCTCCTTTCAGGTTCTTCGCCCTATTTCTCCTGCTGTCGTTTTTTTTTTTTTTCTTCTCTTCTGTAATTTAACTGTGCCCCCAAAGGAAATCTGTTTTTCTGTGATCTCTTATTCTGTTTAAACTGATTGTAATACATCTCATGGGAAGAGATCTACACTTGCATGGCGTTGCCCAGTGGTAAAACTGTATTGTGGAATAATTGGAGCTATTTATCGTCCAGATAATGGGTTGGTTTGATTCAGTGATGGTGTAAATTAGCATGATTTATTGGTCACATGGATTTCTACATCCTCCTTTTTGAAGGGGATGCAAAGCCAGTTTTTTTTTCGCCCAACAACAAAAGGGCAAAGGGAAGTATTTGTGATGTATTTTATATCTCTCACTGTTATCACGGCAGTTGGTGTTGTGAAGAATGTTGCCAGCCTGCTTGAACCAGGTTACGTCGGGACAGACCGTGGTCCGTCAGGTCTAACAGCCTAAGTACAGTGCAAACGGGTAGATATTTGTGGCTTAGTCTGTAACAATAACTGCATTGGAGCCTTTCTGTGACGTTACCGAGCATTCAGAGTAAATGTACATGAAAAAAATGCTTCATGTATCGGTGAGACGATGACAATCCGGGAAAGTTTGGGTCGTAGATCTTTGAGTTTAAAGGCTGATCAGATTCCAAAACATTGCACAAAAGTTTGTAATACCACGATCTCTCTTTGCTTGCCTCTCCTCCTGTTCAGCCTGGGGATTCCTTTCTTGTAGTGTACAGTTGTAATCTCTTGAAAACGATAAAACGGCTTCCTGTTTGTGGGGGATAGAAAAACAAAACGTGTAATCTGAGCTGGAGTCAGTGGAGTGGAGATGGAAATGCTGAGGGAGTAAGTAGAGATGCAGACTCAGCAATATTTGCTTCCTGGATTTCCATTCTTGTCCTTTGAGAAATGTATCACTTGATGCCAGGGAATGAGCCGGAAAAACAATTCTCCGAGGTGGCAGTTTCACCAGAGAAGCCAACCATTCCTCTGTGCCAATGTTGACGAACAAGAAAGAAAGTAACCAAAAAAGTGCTTTTAATTGATTTTTAGCACTTTAAACTGCAGCTCTTCCTCTGTGTATGCAGAGGTATAAATAAATAAGCCAGGTCACATTACATTCCCAGATCTGTGTGGCTGATGCTGTGATGCATCATTGGGTTGAAAATGGTTCCTACGTGTCTCCATCTTGAGATGAAACTGTTTATCTGCTGAGGCGGGAGATACGTTTGAGTTCAGACTCCTGCCTCAGTAAAAATTCAGCGCTTTAGCATAAACAGGCCTCCGGGGTCAGTTCAAGAGTTTTGCTTTATAATCATGTTATGTGACTGACTTCTCCACATTTGAAATCACAGTTGGAAAATATGGTCCTATATATTGTGTTATGTCATAGAAGAAATGTTGGCCAGTGGAGTCTGAAAGATGAAACTGTGTCAACAACAGACTGTCGGACTTTTACCACAAACCAGTGCTTGAAGCTAAAAAAAGACTCATAATTCACATCAGCCAGTATTAGCAAATCATATCACTCTTTGAATTTCTCCAGTGAATAAAATACACAAGGAGGCATTTGGTTTTGGGGTCCTCCCCCACAGAAATGTGAAGGCTTTTGACCTAAAACTAAGCAATTTCACATATTTTTGGATTATTATTATTACTATAGGTTGGATAATGCCCAAAAAGTTCAAATATAAATACCTGCTATAGGTAAATACTTATTTTATAAGTATTAGATAGTATCATATAGCTAATAATAGAGTTTACTTTGGCTTTAGAGAGAAAACGGCACTGAACATCATTATCCTATACTCTGTCACCTCTTCAAATGTGTTTGAATGTATTAAATATTAATCTCTTAACCCCTGTTGTCTAAATATCACATTATAGCATTTGATAATGCTTAGTGAAAAGATGCACAAAACCAGTAAGATGTTTTTTGACAGTCAGTGGAAGGCTATATGCATCAGGCTGACTGAAATGGTACAGAGGATAAACGAGCGTGATGTTGCCATGTGGTGCGGTATAACATTAATATTACACAGCGACCCTTTATGATTAATTGCCTAATTTTTGTTGATGCCAAAGCAAGTATGTGCCCATAGCTGCATGTGCTGATTTCCTGAGAGGCTTCACATAAAATAAATATAACCCTTGGTTTGATCTTGGAGGGAGGCCAACATGTGGTCCACTGTGTTGTTTGTATGCAGCCATTAAAAATACATTTGAATGAGGTTTGAGCGGTGGGGTGTCAACCAAAGCAGCAAATATGGTCTGTTTTTTTCAAACCAAGTGTATTCCTCATTACCAACACATCACAGCATGTAGTTTTACCCATCGCTCTTTGAGATTACATTTCACTTACTCTGCAATATATTCAAACTTTCCCTTTTTTAAATATAAAAACGCTGGAGGCGTTGTTGCAACAAATGTCTAAATTGCAGAGTATTGCATACATTTATGCATGTCGCTGTAATGCTATCCGGATTGGTATAATGTATTTACCCATGTCTTATAGTGAAATCCTCAATTGTATAAGGTAGAACCACAATTCAATCAAATTAGCGCACTTTCCCACTTTTAACTTCTCCCACCTCAGATTGCCCTTAATGCAATTGTATTGGAGTTATGCTATTAGCTTTCTGATTTACAAGTCTTACTTCACTGAGGCTGCCTGGTGAGGTATGGCTGCATACGTAAAGGGCAAATGTAGAGTGCCAATGTTCTCTCCAGTGGCTGCAATTGAAGCGGTGTACTCCACACATGTGCTGATGGAAAGTGGCGTCAAAGACGAGGCCCTCTCCGGGAGGCTGATACTGTCTGTCATGCAGCGGTGGTGGTGTGGGGTTTCAGTGTGCTGCAGTAGGAGGCTAGATTTCTCTGCCATGTTTCACACTGGTATTGTTCGTGTAATCAGAAACTCATGGGTTTTGATAAGGTATTATGAAAAGCATTAGTCGCTAACAACCGCTTGTTCTTATATCTTTGTTATTGCCTGATTTGATACCTCACTATATTTTCCCACCATACATTGATTTGGAGCTCAGCAAAGAATTAAATATAGTCTAGTGGAATAAGAGACCCAGTTTGCATTTTAATTATTGCAGTCATGCTTTTTTTAAATTCCATCTCCAGGTTTTAAAGACCATGTTGTTTTTTATCAGATTATATTTCAGAGACACTATGTTCTGCACTGATTAAACTGTTAATCTTGCATTTATTGCTTTTCATTTGCCATTTTTTGGGGCGACACAACAAGCTGTAAACACAGCATTGACATATTATCTCCATATCGTGTTATGGCAAAATGTGTTGCACATCAAGGAAACGTGGAGCAACATCAGCAAACATCAGATCAGTCATGGTGAATGTCATTTTAATATTCTCTCTACTAATCCCTGATTTACTCTGCTAAACGTTACGCTATGCTAGTTGCTAACTCTGTATGTCTGTTGGTTGCTGGCCAAGTACAGTCTGATGAAGTGGCGTTAATGAGAGTAAAGCACTGTAGAGCTGAGGGGAACTGTAGAGTTTAGGCCTAGAAAGAAGTGTGTCACAACATCTCGCCTTGAGAAGGCTGTTGGTGGGAGTAATTTGGTTCCCTTGTGGTAAGTTCACCCTCGTAGCTGATACCAGAGGTTGACTGGGGAACAGCATTGTTCTGTTTCTATCAGCTTTAGCGTTTCAGCGAGTCTCATCCCCTCTAGTATCTGTAGCTGGTTTGTGGAAGTGATGGCGCCAAGCTCAATGATAGTACCTCCAGGTTCATGTTTAATGGAGGACCCCATTACACATGAAAAATGGACCCTGTTCTGTAATGGCTGGCCAAATCCAGAGCCTGGAGCAGCCACCGTGAAAAAGAGAAGACACAGAAGAGGTGATGATTTCTCCGCTGAAGATGCTCAATGACTTCAGGTGCTGCCACACTGAGGAATACATTCATGACATGTGGTTTTTATTGGAGAAAAGACGCTGACGGGATGTGTGAAATTCCATCCAGCCCGACACAGACGGGCTTGTTATAGATTGTTCATGGTGACGGTGTGTTACGTGAAAGGATGGTATCGGCATATTGAATAATGCTTTCAGGAGGCCGTGCTGATGAAGAGCATTGCTGGGCCAAGTCGAGGTGTTCACTCTCTCTGGATCATGGAGAGTAAATAAAGCTTTGGCAGCAGCGGACTTTGTTTTCTTCGTGTTCAAACGGGAAATCTACCTTTCAACGTGTTCAAGTGCACGATGAAAATATCTTAGTCAAACATTTGAAAGTCTCATTCCCAGCTGCAAAATGAATTGAGCAGAGAGCACTTGACGCGTCACAGGGAGATCACATTTCCCGTCAGGCTCCTTCCCTGCCCCACACTGAGTTCTGAGCCCTGGCCCTCAAGTGACAACCGGACAAATTGGTCTTGAAGAAGCCCCGAGGCAATCAGAGCACACTACTCGCCCACAATTACTTGTCCTTTAACAAAACGATCGATGTGCTCAGCGAACCTGACTGTTGCAAGCTGGGACAGGCTGAAATAGACTCTCTGGTCGGGTGAGTAAATCACTAGGATAAAATATATATATAATAAGAAAGAGAAAAGGTCAAAAGGTAAAGTTTCTTATATGAAAAGGCAGTCAGTGGCAAATCTCCTCTGGTTAAGTGCATGAAAACTCTTATTTCGCCCCCTTTTTGCTAATTCCTAAAACCTGCTCAATGTAGGGTGTAGCAGTTCTTCTTTCAGTCCCCGATGACGAGGCCTGCATTACAAAAAGCGGATTAGCTGAATATGGGCTGTTCGACAATTACAGCACGTCATAAATGTATTTTAAGTCTCATAATGTCTGACCCAGAGCATTACTTTCCTGCAGCTTCGGGATGTAGTCGCCTCACGTGCTGCGGCTGTGATTGCCCACCGCTGCGTTATAGCTCTTGGGTATAACCTATGCAAATACTGATTGCCCTCACTTTGCAAGTCTGATCAGTCAACCATACCTTTTATAATGGCTGACCAAAATATGATATAGCAAGTGATTAGAAGGGCAATGAAAGTACATTCATGTTGCTTTGTGTAAGCCTATAGCTCACGCATGTTTGTTTACTCTTATTGGGGTTTCATTATATCTCCATATGCAGGTTTTTTGCATTCCTCTGTCAACCCAGAACGTTAAATATGTATTCCCGAAGCAGGTGGTGACTGAGGTTTTAGAGTGCCTGTCACTGTGATTGTGAGTGGGCTTGTGTCACTGTGGCAGGGCTGCTGCTGGTAGCGGCGGTGCATCTGCTCTGACAGAACAGTGCAAAAATACTTGTCCATTTCAAGGGGACTTGTGCATGTGTGGGCTGTCGTGATTCATCTGCCGGCCATCATCAGCACAGAAAATGTTGGGCTTTTATATGCAGATACAATCTGGTGTATGTGGTGAAAGAGTGAACGGCTGAATTACTTACTAATTGGTATAAAGTACATTGTCTAATAATTACACTTAGGCTGTTAAGTTTCCTCACTTTGCATTCAAAGGGTGACTTTGATGTTATCTACCTGCACCCTATTTTCCCATGTTTTTGTGGGTCTAGGTGAGTGATGGGGGCAACCATTTTTGAAATTGGTTCAGTGTTGAGGGATACTGCTGTAATCTGCCTTTTTTTTATAACCTACTCTTCACAGCTTCAACGAGGGATCACAGATGATTTGTGTTGCGCCGGCATTTTATTGGGTTCAAATTCAATTGCCCAATTCTGGCAAACGGAGCAATGTGAATAATTGATGTGGAAGCCATGTCTGAGGGCAAGAATAAAAGGGAGCATGTTCCTGGCCGAGCTTCAAGGTTTACGATCCTTCGTGCGACAGGGTTTCTTTCAGAGGTGGGAATTTAGTGCAAGTCCATCCTTATTGTGAACGAGGTTGGCTCTGATGAAGCTCAGCTGCTTAAACTTAGGATTCAAGTGCAGAATAGGTGTCAAATTTGCGTGTACGTTATTTTCCGTGTGTGAAATAGCTCGTGCACATTGTTTTTTGATCTTAAAATCCTTGCCATCATGCTAAAATGCCTGCCATACAGACATTAACTATATCTGTTCAATTCTAACATGATCTCAGGTGAATCTGGTCAATTTTCTCTTGCTGAGCTATGAAGGTGAAATTCATCGATTGCCTATTGACCCCAGGCACAGATATAAAGCTGTGCATGAACATGAAATGGGAATTTCTGATGCCTGCAGAGCCTGCCCTGTTTGATTCGGCCTTCGTCTGCGTTGTTTCACAACTGAGGCCTTATGCATGTTAGGATGGCTAAAGTATGACACTACTGCAGCTTGAAGGGATTCAGGGCTTTTCTTAAGGATATTTAAGCAGTGCAGACACCTTCCATAACAAAGACTCTTCCAGTTTGAAGGTCTGTCTGCTCGCGTCTACAATATACCATGAGAACAATTTAGAACTTGTGAAACTTCAAATAGCTGTTGAGCTGCTCTCAAACTGTGCTGCCAGCAAATGTCTTGGTACTCACTGTGACTTGAGGTCCGTGTTTCTTTTTCCTGACACCCCACACCAGATGGGGAGGGGGGGGGGGGGGGCTTGCAGATTGTGGTTTTAAGTATGAAAGATGAGGAGAGACTGTGTCTTGGTTGTTGAGCTTGTGGGCTCATGTAGTGTAGACACAAAAAGTACCTTGATGTAATTCATCCTAGAAAATGAGCAGAGGAGAGAGAAACACGGGGATTTAATTGGAAACACACTGCCAAATGGAAACAAGTGAAAACAAATCAAGTAACGCTGTTGACTGGTGGCAGGCGATGTTTCATCTGCAAATTTGATGAGTTCAGCTGACGACTGTGCGCACACAGCAGCATATAACGTAATTTTAATTGAATAAGTAAGTCACTTCCATCTGTAGTGTCAGCTTGTCCTGCTGAAATGATGAACAAATGAATGCACCTCCGCAGAAAATAAATCAATATCCATTTTGAAGATGGATTAATCGTTAAGTGATTTATGATACGATATCGGCGTAATAATACGTGTGCTTGTGCTTCTTACCCAGACAAATCGACCGATCTATAGATGTCACCTCTGCCCCTGAGGGATCGTGATCTGCAGTATGTTTAGATGTCTAATAGATACAGTAATCGTCGTTAGTTGCAGCCTTACATAGATGGTGTCAAACTTGTTTTTTCTTTTTGGTTTCATGTTTATGGACACAGTTGTCCCTCATACCTGCTACTCTTAACTCATGCAGTTATTTCCTCTCTAAACCCTGGTCGGTCCCTCTCCCTCTAGTCATTCCCAGAGAGCCGAGCAGCTGATGGGCTCTGAGTTCAGGCCGTGGCAGAGGCTCACAGTGTCCTCCACCCGAGATGGATGACACGCTGCAGCAGTCGATAACTGCATTAAAAGACCCCCAATTCCACCATTTCCTCTCTTCCCTCTACATTCAAATCTGAGCTCTGGGTGCAAAAGTCATCTTGGGTTGGTGTGTATTCGTGTGTTTTAAGTGGTGTGTGGTTGCCCACCGCTACGGGAAATTTTTGCCTCACTGCATGTTCCTGTTCCCTGAAAGTGAAGGTATTAACACTTGAGCGCCGTTCATTCAGCGCTCTGACGAATGCATGCCAAACGGCACTCGGCTGCAATTTGAGGCGGCCGCCCATTAAAACTGCAATGAGGCTTGTAAACTCGCACAGTGGGTTACGATAGATTACTCCCGCAAACGGCGTAATCAGAATTAGTTACATAATTGCACAGGCTGCTTTCAAACATCGCGTTCTGATTTAAAACTGAAACCATGAAAAGCCTGCAGCCAGCCTAGTGCTATCCCATAATGCTCTGGTTCCTGGCTTGGGGAATGAATCCCTCCCTTGGGTGAGGGGAGAAATGCTGGAATGTATTCAGATGCTGTATCTGTCATATACAGTTGGAGGTGGGTGGAAGTAGAGGAGTACAGTGAATCTGAAGGGAAGTACACTGAAGACATCCTTATTTTGTGTTTTGCATTAATTTAATGGCACCACATGGGCAAGGCACACAATTCAGAAACTGCACCAGCCTGTCAGTGAAGGGGAAAACGGCAAAGGGAGAGATTGGCATGCCTTGAAGGAAATAGTTGACTCCATGGATGGATTATTAGACGACTGGCCCCCGGGAACCTGCTGATGGAGATGCCAAATGGCTGTGACTTTTGTTTTGCGTCTCTTTGTCGTCGTTTTGCATGTCGACACAGTTGCCTTCTGTCTCTTTTCTTTTCTTGTTTTGTGTCTCTTTCAGTGACCTTTGGTAGGTAAACCAGATTTGCCAGGTTCTGGTGTTGGTTAAAAGAAACTGCAGCTGCAATTCTATTTTTACGTCCATGCTGGAGATGAAGAGAGGCTGTCTGTCTGCCTGAGTTGTCTTGAAATGTTGCCCCAGTGTGCTGTGCAGCTGCAACTTGACCAAGACCTTCCTGCTTTCCACTAAGATCTGTGATATCCCAACAAGAAGAGTCAACATGACACAGAGGTTCTGGACTAAGGGGCCCCTGACCCCTTAGGCTTCTGGGTCTGTGCCCAAGATGCCTGTTGCGTAATCCATCCACGTGTGACTCGTATAATTTGGCAACCCTTGTCATTTTAATAATCACTCTTACCATATGCTCCCTCACATATGGGTTGTAAATGAACCATTTACCTTCATAACTCATAAATGGGCCCGACTCCTAACATGCCTTTAACAACCACAGCTGCCAGTGTCAATATGACGACCGCCTGACGTTTCTGTTCTCTCCTCTCGCCGGATGATTTCTGCACCGTTAGCTGCCATCCCTCAGGGGAACAGTCATTGTTTCACGTTCACCTTGTGTAACGTCTCAGGAAGGAGCACACTGTCGGAGCCCGTGTGATTAATTCATAGATTTGTGCGCTCAGTTCTGCATGACTTGCATTGTGTGGCACGCTCACATAGGGAGGTTTACCTGCTGTGTCATATTACACACCACAGTGATGTCCGTGGAGTTGTAACTGAATCAAGCATAATGAAAAGTAATTGGATTTTCATCCTATTGTAGTTACCTAATTGCCAAAGGTGTACACCTAATTGTTCCATTATTTCTTCCATCGCTCCCATTACATGAGCTGTTTTTCAAGTTGTCCCCATTTACTTTCCCTTAACTAGTTTCAAGCTTGGACAAATTCCACTCGGCCTGACGGTGTCCTGTCTTCTCTTGAAACGAGAGTTGATGCTGACGGAGTAAAATATTCAGGAACGCTTTTGTGTCATGGCTGCACCATTCCATCAAGAAAAAGCATATTTCTGTGGCACAAAATGATGTATGTACATTTTATTCTTAACTTGTCTGCTTTATTTTTGTGAAATACTGGATAGTTTTACTTATTTTGGCATCTTTTGGTTCATGTGAAGGGAGCATCTCAATGGCGTACGTATCAAATCTCTGTACCTTTTTGGTACCGACTTAAATGTGTCTGCATAGTCGCAATTTAGGCAATTTTATATGGGCAATATTCTTGTATGGCTGCATTTGTTAAGACAATATCTAACTTTCTTTTAAACAGGAAAATCGCATGTATTGTCGTGACTAATACTAAAGAAATTCCAAATGATACCCAACCCTACACATCACTCATTGCTTAGACACAACTTGTGATAAGAGTGGGAAACAATTTCACAGACACAGAGAAATCTGACATTTTGCTGTTTACATCCTCCTCCAGCAGTGCTGATAGTGATGAGATGTATCTGGTCGAGAAGCAATTGTCTTTCTTCTGTCCCAGCATGTGAAGAGACACCAACAACATTAATCACGGCGTTTGTCCCCTGCTGTCGGTGCGAAGTGTGTGTGTGCAACTGAATTAGCCTGACAGGATATGTGCTGTAGCATCCACTTCATCAGTGCCATGACAATGGAACATCAGGGCATTAGAAAGTAAGAAATATGCATAATATATTGTGGTCTTAGAGCCCTGCATCAAAGTGCATCCCGTGTGAGATTAACACTTTGTGTGAGGTTGGTTACAGATCAAAGATCACAGATAATCCATAAGCGGTTTATGTATTTTGATGCAAGCAGATTTGAGTGAAGTCGAGAGGCATAAAACAGACCTTGGATCCACACTCTCGATCTGATCTTCAAGGATTAATGACCAAAAGCAGTTGACTCGAGTTCATCTCTTTAAATTGGATGGTAAACACAAACAGGTCTATTCTAGGAATGTTCATCTCATTTTCCACATTGTAATCATCCGCCTCCAGCCTCCAGCATATCAGATACGACTCCTAATCAACTGTTTTCCACCAAGCAGCATCATCACTTTTTTTTTTTCTCAGCCGCTCATAGTAAACCCAATGCTGGCATAACACGACGGAACACATGCTGCAGCTTCCCCGCACTCGCGCGTAATCTGGCCTTGATGTGGGGGAACGTACGAGAGGAGGTGATACTTCAGCGTTACCCTCGCCCGCTGCCACGGATACCGTTTGGTGTTGGGCTGCAAGTCTGTGTGAGGAGATGGCTTGCGACATGTCCCTGTGTTTACCCGGGGGAAAAAGGGTTTTCCTTGCACTCTCTGGTTTATTATTGTAATAGAGAGCTGATGTCAGTCGGGCGGAATTGAGTGACGCCGCAGTGTTTGGCATCGTTGACACGGTTAGTGTTTCACTTGTCACTGTTGGTGATGAGCTGTCGTCTTAATAGATTTTAAATGAGATCGTTGCCCGAGGCGGTTGATGGAAGTGTCATTCACGGTCCCGTTTGTGACGTGCAGGAGTCACAAGGCTTGTCCGTTCAACGATACATAGTGTGGTTTCTCATTATTGAACTCTAAATGGTGCAGTAAAAATCCCAGGACATACACTCACACATTTGTGAATCAATTTCTACTTGACACAAAAGTGCTACACTGACTTGTATATTTTTTTCATGCCAGACTGTTGCATGCACAGTGTGCTGAATTATAATGTACAGCACACAGTAATGCTAAAATAAAGTGGATTAAGGAGTGATGTTTATTGCTGTTGGGATTTAGGAGCACTCTCAGTCAAAGGAGCATTCAATTATGTTTTCATCGAGCATCTGGATTTTTTATTTAGCAATATTTGTGCCCCCACATAACTGCAGAGCGTAGTGCACCACGGAGGGTTTTATTGGAATCATCCTCGCACCTCAGGATGAGTTTCATAGCTTTTTATTTGGCGATGAATGGAGTGCGAGGAGTTATGATCCAGTGAGCGAACACTGCTCATTACCTTGCTGTAATATCATCTGTGTTCGGAAGTGATGAAGGGGTTTGTTTGGGGAAAACTAACCCGGAATTTTGATGGCCTTGTTGCGACCATCTGTGCAGATTTGTCATTTTGATTCGGATATGTTTTGGCTCGATCTGGTCCATTACCCACCTGGTTTGAATAGAAAAGCACCTGTCTTGCAGCTCTATGCATAGCTATCTACTTTGTTTTTTGGCCGTTTTTGTGGCTGACACAGGCGGAGCCTTCAGGGTGCACAATGGCAGCAGGTGGGGCTGCGCTAATGACAGATTGACTCGAGAAGGTGATATTGAGGGTGATGATTAGCCCCTTATAACCACCAGCGGAGGATGCGAGATAATTAAAAATGTGTCTTGTCTCTTCCTGAAAGACTGCAGTGAAGATAAGTCGTTTGTTTTCAGCTGTTTGTGCTTCATGGTGCGTCAGAACAACTCGATTTAGATTATGACTGGCGAGCTCCTCAGCTTTTATTGTGGCTTGAGGAAGGTTCTAGCCTTGGATGCGTCACTTAAACATAGTGCTGAGTCGCACACCTATTTCTGTGTGCAGACAGCAATCGTTTAAAGAAGAGGGGGAAGAAAAAAACGATGAAAAAAGTGTGTTCACATACATTAATACACAGTTATTCATGTCTCATGGTGCTCATCAAAGCCCTGCAAAATCCAGCTTGCCAAGGCTTCTTAATTATTTATGCAAGATCTCCTCAAACAACTGTGTTACCTTGTTGGACATTGTGAGCAAGATGTATTTTATGCTTGGCCCAGTTGTGGGAAATGAAGCTTCTGTTTTTGTGCCATCATTTGAAGGGAAACAACCTTTTCACTGGACCATATTTGCGCGTGATTGATGGCAGTTGGATTCGGTGCGCGCCATGCGGGCCGAAGCCCGCTGATTCAGACCATCTGGGCAGGGAGTGCAGCCCGTTGTCACTGCAGCAGTGTATTATGGTTAATCAGGTCTCAGGGTGATAGCAGAGTTGCTTTACAGATGGAGGTGTTGCAGGTATTTGTGACGGCAGACGCTTTGGTGACAAAAATAAAGTGCTGAGTGGGAATGTACTGACATTTTTACTGCTGCATCGTTATTACTGCGATTGGTTTGTTGCCCATGCCACCCTTCATATATGACTGTACTGCACAGAGAAGCTTTCATTACGAACTCTCTCGCTCTTCATCCCCTGCTGCTGCAGTGTGGCTTTTGAAAATATGCCTCATGACAACCTCTGCGCCCACTGCGTGTCTTATGTCCTCTGAAGACCATTCTTAATTGATCCCTAATTAGTAACAGCAGGTTGCAGGTTCTTAACAAAATGAGCAGCTGGATGTTGAGCCTTCCCCTGCCAACTGCTGCTTGGTTTGGACAGTCGTGCGAGTCTTAAAAAAAAACTGCCTTTATGTCTTTTTTTTAGGTTGCACTATAACCAGTGACTGCTTTTCCGCGTATCCATTATTAGCATTCAAATAAGTGCTTGTAGCATAATGGAGCCTGATCGTAAAGCTGTGTTTCTGTTCTTCCAATATGCTATAGCAGACAGTACCATTTCCTAAATTGCTGCTTGCGGTATCTTTCTCCCGACGCAGGGAAAAAGCTCTCTTCATTAACGATGTTCACATTTTCGTCTCATGTTGATGACTTCCCATGGCCGACGCTTAATGTGAACCACTTTCTTCCCATTTCATTTCCTCTTTAAACAGTGCTGCTGCTTTGCTTGCAGTTCCAAGAGTTGCTCAAGAAAATGTTGCATGGAAGTAGTGACTGCTTGAGTTTTCCTCAACTCTCGGTTCTAATGTACTAATAATTCTAATGTACATTGGGAAATGAAAGGTTTAGTTTATTTTACAAAGAGCTGTGACACCTTGCAGTGTGCTTTTGTCAGGCCGTGTATTACGTCATGGAAAAAAGAAGAAGCATGTCTGCTCTCTGTTATTTACATTGTTCTTTTTCTCAAGGGGCCCTAATCTTTGTTGTAAAATCTATGTTGCATGTTATGTCCAGTAGGTCAAAGGCAGAGTGGTTTTGATCGAAATACTATTTAGATGGGGGAAATATAATCTTAGCAAAGTTGCACAACAATGTTGTTTCGTCAACAGTTCAAAATTGAAGTTGATACCTCTCCCAGATATGTATTTGGAGATGAAGAACGCTGTTCTGGTAATACTTTGGTAAGAATCAATTGTGCCCTCTACTGTCCAAAACATGACATGCATTTTCCCATGTCTTTGGCTTTAAGATTGTGATATTTGATCACAGATTGTATCCAAGTACACTCTAATGTCGGTAATATATACGGCTACCCCTTCTTAGTCTATTCGTCGACTAATTAGCTGTATTGGTTTTGGTTGACTACGATTTATATTATAGATACAGGTTATTTTTAATGCTTTTTTCATACTGAATGACTTCCAAACACAACTCTGATAAACACAAGATTTAAAATGGGGCTTTTGTGTGACTCTTTGTGGAGAAACCCCAGATCTGTCAATCAAATCAACTCATCGATTAGCTGAAATTGTATGTACTCAGAATTTCTTTGGTCGAAGAACTAGTCAGTTGGGGCCAGATGTTATTTGAAGAGAGAGACATGAAAACTTGAATACCCATGAGAAGCTCCTTCCTTGTATCATTTATGTTTGCATGTTTCCATACATGTAGCACACGATAACCAGCAATAGTCGGCTCTTATTTTATCATGTCTGTTTTATAGGTCTTCTGGTTTTAATTAAGGGAGGACAGCTTGAAGGGAATGTCAGGAGTTGCTTGTAGGCAGCACAAGCTGGTCATCACTGTCTGCTCGCTGCAGGAGGATAATGTGACACAAATAGATCTACGCTCCTGCATGTGCCAATTCCTGGCCCTTAGTTTATCAGTCGAGAGGAATGGCTCCTGTCTAATAAGAACACGCTCCGACATTAGTTTTGGTGATCGGATGTCCGCTCTCTTGCTTCTATGTTTCACTCTAAAAGCACAGGAACGGCATTGGGATAGAGTGACATATGGTGTAGCGCAGGGAAATGAGCTTGCAACTTTGGGTTTTTTATTTTTAATTATATGCATAAAGTAACATAACCATGTTGACATTCTTAGAAAATGCAAAAGCTGACAGAGATGGACACTTCACATTGTTTTGCTGCCACTTGGTGGACAATATAGATATTGTTCCTATGGGGATGAAGCTAATCGTACCTGTGGACAAACTGGGCCGTTGCAAAAACAAATATATATTTATAGTTTAATCTTAATCTACACAGCCAGCAAATAAACATGAAACACACAGTTAAATGAAATGTTTAACGACCAGTTCAGGCAGTAATATTATGTGAGGAAAAGAAGAACATGTGCTCATGAATATGCAGAGATATGCTGAGGAAGAACATGAAGCTCATCAGATAGTTTGAAACTGTCAATAGTAATATGCACATTATCTACAGATTTGGCCAGCAATATACAAGGTGCATGTGTATTCTCATTTCAACTAACTTAAGTATAACTTGCTGAATATAACAAGTGGTTGAGCCGTCGTGAATACAAATGTTAACAGATACTGTGATTGATTCATCTGTTGATAGTTCTCTTGATTCATGCAAAGAAAATGTCTAGTTTTGCCCCCATAACACAAAGATATTAAATTTACGAATCTGTAAAAATAAGAAAATCAGCAGATACAACATGCATCACAATGATTGTTCATTTTTACATAAAAATGTAATCACAAAAACTATTAATCCCTCATCAAAGTTGACAGACTTATTGGTGAATTTATTGATATTTAATCTCTAATTCAGAAGACGATACAAATGTGATTCTGTGCCACTGAGTCAGTCGAGGTTGAATCGTTCTGCTCAGCTCTTCATTTATTCGTTTGCTGGTTTCACTCGCTAAAAACATTCGTGATGATGATTATGTACTTGCGATTAGATAAGAATATGTTTTGAATTAGGCGTGTGTCACATGCCACCCCTGGTTTACATTTACAATGAAATGAAGACTCCTTCGACACGTTTTTACTGTAAATTTAGAGCTTCAGTTGACTTATAGAGCATCTAAGTGCAAATGTTTGTGTTCACTGCTCTTACAACTAAACTACAGATCAGAGATCCGACAGAAACATCTCGTGAATAGAATAGGTAACACTGTCGATGCAATTTACTGTTCCCATGTGTTACTCTGTTACCTTAGCTTGTAAGAGAGGCTTTATGAAAAGCTTTTTTTTTTCCAAAGAGTATAATAATTACTAATGTCTTGTTTTGGTCTAAAACTTGTCTGGTCCGTCGCTCTCCTCATGCATCAACTGCTGTTCACAAGCTCCCTGTGGCGATGGCTTGACTACATTTCCTTTGCACATGGTTGGTTCAAACGACAGCCTGTGTCTGAGTCACCAACACCTACGGACTAGAAGTGTTCCTTGTAATGAGGTGCTGTATATTGCATCACATTGATTTTCAGCAGAAAGGAGGAGGAAGAAAGGTACTGTAGGGTGGACAGGGGGGGAAAGAAAGCTTGAAGCCACCACTTACACACTGGATAATGGACAGATATATCAAGTATACATACTCGGGATGTAAAAGCGTTGCATTTTTAAGCAGATGTTTCAACATTAGTCCTTGGAATCGCAGGCCAAAGTGTTATTGATGATGTTATTGGTATGTGATTAGATTGGTGATGTCCATGCGCTTAAATTCAACTTCATTTCAATTATAAACCACTTGTGCTGCCTTCTCAAAGTGTTTCTAAAATCCCACATAGTTGATGAGATTGTTTTCCTGAAGTGGTGTGGAACAAGCCTCAGTATGTGCAGTTGGTTTACCCCAGAGACATTTGATTATTCCACTCTTATTCTCTTGAGAGCCGAATTTAATGAAAAGTCATTACCGCTTCAACATAATTAGGCTACCCTTGGAAAAGCCACGCTCCGCTGATTTGGACCCAACATCAAACCGAGGCTACAGTTTAAGAATACATGCTAAGATGATATGCTTTTGACACCTTCTGACATTGCTGCTGTTGTGCGGGTAAAACGGACTATTATCTGCTCGTGCTTTGCGCCTCCAGAGCCAGCTAAACGTCAGAATGGTGTCATTGTGCTTGTTAGCATGCTGCCGTTAGCACGCTGCCGTTAGCACGCTGCCGTTAGCATTTTGAGTACAGCGTGGCTGTAGATGCTTCCAAATCGCCTATCTTTTTACTTTTAGTACATACTGCAGCTGCCCTTACAAAGTACGCACTGTTGCATGCAGTATGCATTCAATTGGGACATACTTCCTCCTCATAACGTTGCACCTTGAACTTTGAGCCTCGCGCTGATGTATCCGCTGCACAAAGTAGGTCAGAATAGCCAGAAAGACATGCTGGCTTGCACACTGCAAAATGCGACCAGATGCGGTAGGATTCAGGCGTCGTGCTGGAGTAATTGCATGTTCTGCTGGTCAGACTCCTGAAAGACAGAATGGAATAGAGTGCATACTGGTTATTTAAAGGTCCTTGATCTTCAGAATTGTCAGTCATTTCTGTGTGTGTATATAGTGTACAGAGCCTCCCCTTCTGTATGTACCTTACCCTCTTTCTTACGTACTCGGGCCTCAGAGCAACAAAGTGCACATGGCTCTCAGGAAGCAGGTTAATGGAGTGGGTGAGAAATGATACTTGATTGCAGTGGTTAGCTGTTCCAACTCTGAATTGGACTGCCATCACAGTTCATGAAAGGAGTTGCGCGTGGGTGGCACAGTTGGTGGAAGTACTTTTCATTCTTTTTTTTGTCCTTTTGATGTGTTGCTTCAGGCGAAGACGTGCTGTGGCATTGTTCACCCGCTCTGAGCAAAGGATGGAAAGGGAAAAGACATGATTCTGACCTGCAGACCTTCACCATAATCAGAGAAAAGCTTCTCCAAAGTCGTTCGGAGTCTGCCAAATCGGCAGTCGCGGGATCAACTCTGGAGAGGCAATCATTTTTTTTTTCATAGCTTATATTATGGAATGGGAAATAACCTTTGCTGATGTATTTTTCTGGAAGTGTAGGGGTCAAACTGTCGTTCCTCTTTCTATTTATTGTTTATTTCCTCTTGGCTACAAATGTGACTGCCAGCATGTAGGGATTCAATTATTACATGTTTCAATTATAGTGGTTGGATCAAATGATATTGATATCACAGGAATATCCTGCTTTTATTACTCTGTTACTGAAGGGACTCCTCTGCATGAGTAGGTGTTCTCCCTGACACTGCTCACCAATGATTGCATCATTTAGACGTATACTAATCAGCCACTGGCGGCTTGAGTTCTCAGCACTTAGTTTTTATGGACACAGCATGGTTCCCCGTCCTTAGCAGGAGATGTAGTTAAAACGCAGCTAGCAAGGACCGATGGTTATCTACAGCATAAGCCCTCTTGCCATCCTCCAATCGCTCCCTCCCTGTGTGAGGAGAGATCTGCCGGAGAAGGGCGACAGTGCCCCTCTCCACAGCATGTTGCTGGCTCTCTTTCCGAGCGTGATCAACTGGTACAAAGAAGCTTTTGCAGAGTGGAGATCAGATAACAAGCTCTCACTTCAGAGCGGGAAAATAGAGGAAAGGAGGGGGCTGCAGAGCGTGCGCATCAAAATTCAAAACTCAACAGGCACTCTTTTTTTTTTTTTTACTCCCACTCCTATTCCTCTCCGTGCTGCCCACCTAGCCGGGGTGAATATAAAGGGAAGCGTGGACCGGAGACTTTCATCTTTCATGTGAAGCTTCCCAGCAGCTCTATTTTGTTTGTCTCCATTTGTATTGTCAAGCCATCCTCGTGTGGGAGTGAAAGTGTGTGAAATCTAGCAGGACTTCCAGATCACTAAGCGAGAAAGTCTGGAGGGCATCATGGGGGCTTTAATGGTCATCTTCTCTGTTCAGCCGAAACAAAGACGCAAGACTACAGGTAGGCTTGAGGGGAAGGAGAGGAGACGGTTTATTTTGACGCATTTTTTATGAGCTAGCAGTTTACCGAATGAAAGATTAAATGTAATTGCCTGTTTGAAAATATTTTGGGTCATTTTATATGTTGCACAGTGGAATTTTTGTTGAAATACTCACAAAAATTGTGCGTTCTTTGTTTGAATGTCCTCTGTGTGTGTGTTTTGGATTTCCGTTTTCAGAAAGTTCCCCATTACTCAGCTGGTTTCTCTATAATCCCATGTGAACTCATGTTGCCACACCAGCGGTTCATGAAATTGACTGGAAATCGGCCACCTTCTGGGAAACATTTGCAGTCTGAACCCCACAAACTTGCTTGACATTTCCCATTTGTTTTCCCCACTATTGGTTTCACAGTGGCAACACACACACACACACACACACACACACACACACACACACAGCATGCCACGTCGACTCTGCCAACACAGCGACACCAGCTAATGTTACATCTCCGTCTCCCTGCAGTCATGTGCTGATCAGCATCAACGTCGCAGCTTGTCACCGTAACAAAAGAGGAGGAAGTCCAGTCTTTATTGAACAATGAAATATTTAGTGGGTGGCCCGCGGACAATAGTGGTTAGAGGTTATATTTAGTGGTGTAGTGGGAGGCGGACACAATGGATGACGCCTGAAGTACAGTAAGTCATATTTCACTGTGGTGTTGGGAGAGAGCTTGAAAGCAAAATGGATGAGAGACTCTCACAAGCCATCGATCAAAGAGCGGGCAGTTGTGTGCATTGTAAGCACTTTTCAAAGGAGAACATGAGATCCAGGTGCACACAGAGCCTGACAGTAGATAAGCATGCACTGCACTGTATGACGATGCTTATTCGGAGACTGACCTGTTGTTTTCAGCTAATATGAAGCAGCTAAAGGGAAATTAAATAAATGATTGTTTGGGAATTGTAGTACAACACATTAGTGCTATTATGCTGAGTTATAACTGCTGTAGCCATATATTAGCACATAAATGCACTGCTAACTCTGTTTCTTACAGTTTTGCTCTTCTGTTTGTTTTTTTTACATTGGAAAGCTCGCACACAGCTTCAGAACGTTAAGAAATCCAAAATTTGACAAGCTTCCTAGTCACGGTTGCTAAGCTGTGATTGGACAATTGCTGTTCAGGGAAGAGGTACAGTGAAGGCTCAATTAGCTGATTAACTGATTAGATAATAGATTAGTTGGCTGTGGATGTATAAACACACAATTAAGTCAACCATCAAAAAAAAAGCCAAACATTTGTAGCAGCTTTTCTCTGTGTTGTATCACTGTAAGGTCAATATCTGTCAATTTGGCTCCAAAAAATGTGATGGACACTGAATTGAAGACACCCTGAAATGTATTGATATTACAACTTTTCAATTAAGTTAGTTGTCGCATTTCAAAAACTGTAACCCTCACATCCTCGAAGAATGTCAAAATAATATAAGTTTATTGTGGAAATCCAGCTCGAAACTGGTTTTTGGATTGATATTTCTACCCAATAACCCAATATTTAGAAAAATTATGCAACAGTCTGATTCACGCTTTAGAGTGCTCTTTAGACGAGGACAACATAATAAAACGTCTACTGTCCTTCGACCCAAGTGCTACTCCACTCCCCACTCTAATACATCCCCATTAATTATCAGAGCTCATCGACATGACAAGAGATGACGCTAGCAGCCATAAACTTTGCCCTCCAACTCCTTTTCACACTCGCCCAGCTTTGTGTGTTTCCACGGTGTTTCAAATGTCCTCAGAATAAGAGACGTGGCATTATGGTGGTACTGGCTGGTGTGTCCGTCCTGTCGTGATTGCTGTTTTAAATGCTTGTGTTGTCAGGAGCTTTTATGAGTTGAGTTTGTGTAGGCGTGAGATAGGCTGTTCGAATGGAAAACATTAACTGTGACTCAGGCTACCAACTGGAAGAGTACAAAATGCAGGTGAAATGCGTTCAACAAAGTCTGAACAAGTTCACTCATTCCTAGAATAGGAGCGCATTAGTTTTTTTGTCACGAGGCTGAATGAATAAGCGATGTAAACTCAGTTGAGATATGCTGAGGTTTGTTTTCTTCAGCTTCTTCCTCGTGACGTTAACCCACAGAGTGATGGGGATGTCCATTGTGGCTCTTGTTGCTCTTGTTGCCCAGTCTCCCTCCAGGCCCTTCTGGTGTTTACAGAACTGAGCGGAGACTTTGGCCGACCACAGGGAGAGCAGCTGTCATTTTCGGGGGGTAGCCAGTGCTCGTAGCCAAATTTGATCGCATGAAAATCACATTCAGAGCTGACATCCCGACTCTTTAAATCAGCAATCTCTAAGCTTTAGATGACCCAATTGAGTGTAACGGCAGCAAATAAATCCACCAGCACCATTTTATTAACACGTTTAACGAACCGCAGTTTTCAGACAAAGTCTTTGAGAAATGCTCGTCTTCTTTACTGTAAATAAAAGACTAATGGTCTTAGTCAAGGGCACACAATCACTGCATAAAAGACCCATATGCCCAAACCACTTCAAATTCTTCCCATTCGATTTTTCCGACCCATCT
>CM051710.1:8630631-8711385 GCA_028022725.1 Lycodopsis pacificus
CAAAGCCTGTGTTTTCTTTCCCCCCACTTTTTGTGAACATGATTAAATAACTCAATAGATCAATAAACAATGATGTGCTGGTAAATTATTTAAATATCCCAAATCCTACAAATGGCTTTGACCACTCTGACATTTACACATTTGATCATCCAATAGACTTTTAACCATTTAATCAATTTACCCAATAATGTTTCTAATTGGGTGTTTTGTTAGTTCAGGAGGGTATTGGCTTGATTTATCTTGCACTTTTTAACAACAATGTAACCATGGGGATGGAGCGGGTCGTCTTTTAATCACATGGTCGGGGGTTGGATTCCCAGCTCCTTCTGTCCGTATGTCACAAGTGTCCTTGAGCAAGGCACTGAACCTTGGCACGGCAACGTGTGTGAATATGTATGCATGTCAGGCAATATGTAACCTTCTACAAAGTGCTTCACAACCAGCTGGAAGTAACTGTAAAGGACCTTGTAATAACTAAACAGCACATGATTGATATCGGAATGACAGATCGGAATCGGACAACATGAATCTTTACGCATTAAAAATGCATAAAATGTAGCGACATTAACCTGCAAAAAAGGATGCCCGAAGGAGTAAAAGAGGCAGGCATCTTAAAGCAGCTCAGGGCTAAAGATCGACCTCTGTTCAGCACAGACAAAAGTCCCTTTCTCATGGCTTGCCTTTTATAAATATGTGTAAGCTGAGACCGACTTGTGGTCTTGCTCGCTACTTTGACACGCTTTCAAACGTGTCTTCTTCCTTCGGAGCGTAAGGATGACACCCCTGTCGCAGGTTTAAAGACCTTGTTGTAAATGTTTCGACGTTATAGGGATATATCGAGGCAGTTAAAACGTACACTTCAGCAATCATATACAAGTGGAAAGGTATCGGAGAAGCCAGTGGTTGAATAGAGCAATCTTGGCACAGTTCTTTTATGAAATAGAATGTTCTGAGTTAGAAATCAGAGCCGTCCGTCTGTTTTTTAAATATCTGAAATTCATATTCATGTTAGCATTGCTACTGTGCTCTTTATTGCCTTCTTTTGACATCCTCAACAAATGAGTTGGATATTATTCAGTGAAGGAGTATTAAAAACTCTACAATTTATTCTACATTTTGATAACGGCCTGGAGTTTCAGACCGGTATTACAGGCATAATGCTGTGCCTCATAGCTTTCCACTGAATTAAACACTGTTAGTGGTGTTTCCACAGGCACGCTGCTGTAATTAGCTTCTTGCTCTCTCTCTCTCTCTCTGTGCAGGCAGCCTTGTGAAAGGCCAGATTGTTGTTCTGCCTTGATTGGGGGAAAAAAAAAAAAAAAAAAAAAGACTTGAGTCGGAAGCGTTGAGCTGTATGTTTGTAAAGGCACATTGCTGATGATGGAACCTGGACAATCAGCTCTGCTTGAACTACCTTACTTTGCGTTGAGTGACTTTGATTTTTCGAGGCCACTGAATACATAAGATAGCAGAGCTCACAGCATGCATTGACATTTGTCATGCATTGGTTACAGTTAAATGAGAGTCTTGGGAGCTTGTTTTGGCTGTTTAACACGTGTGTGATGGTGCTGAGCATGAGCTCATGAAAATGCTCAGGAAAATGTCGACTTTTGCTTTTAGTGTTCTCTCAGTTTCTGCATTTCTGCAAAATTCTCACACATTATTTCGCCCCACAACAATATGGTGCGATTAATTGTTGCAAGGTTTTGCGTAACTGTGATACTAAGTCACTCATGGTGTGTAATTAACCTTTTTTTTTACGTTATTTGTGTTTCTCTTTAAGGTCATTAATTGGTACTTAAATCTACTGCCTGTTTCTGCTGCAGAGTGTTATCTGATCTGCTTCATGGATCCATGAACAAAAAGACTCCGATAAGTTATTTCCTCTCATTAAATACTGTTATGGTAAGGGATGTCTCCGAACAATTATCTTTGAATGGAATACTTGAATGTTTAGTAGTGCAATAATATCAACGCCTCGACCAAAGCTTGCCTCAGGAATGCGGCTTGCTTGGAATATTAAGCTTCATGAGTTTACCGTTTATCCAGAAAGGAAAAAGTGAATTTTTTTTTTATTATTTTCTAATCGTGAAAAAAGGATACAATAAAGTGGAAGACTGTTTACCCCATAGCAGTTAGTAATGGCAATTTAAGATGTTCGACCATTAATAATGCAAAATGAAGTTCTATCCCTGTTTGTTGGTGTCGTGGAGACTCGCAAGCGGTGAAGCGATGCACACTTCTGCCAGAAAGCACAGCAATGGGCCAACGAAGGCAGCGAAGAAGAAGATAACTAGCACGTAAACGTGGATACAAACAATGAAGGTTTCAATACCTCAGCTTTGCTAATATTTTATGAAAGAGGAAATTTATTGAACACACTCGTTGGCCTCAAGAATTACACACAAACGTGTTTAAATGAGGAACACTGATTGACTTTTACTAATTTAAAGCTGCATTTTGAGGGCGGAATGTAGACTCAGAAACAAACGCACATTTTAGAAAACACCTTACACATCAAGTCCATTCCAGTGTCCCTGCCTGTTGAATGCACGTCCAATATTAACTTGTGTTTTCACGTTGGTTTGATCCCTCAGTTCGGGTTCTTTTTGAGGTTTGCTAACTCAGCAGTAGGCCGTCACCGGGTATCAGTTGATTAAATGCTTAATCGAGTTTTAACATGATCTGTGTGTTCAATGAAACTCGGCAAGGCGTTTCCCTTTAAATGTTGCCAGTGTCTTGACTTAACCCACACACCGAATATTATTGTTTTAATTTTTAAACGCAGTACTTATCAGTCTTGCTAAACGATGGTATTCCCAAATGTATGCTTTCTATAAGTTATACCCGACTCTATTGATTTAGTTTCTTGCTGATAAACTATGCTTGTTATAGCTCATCCTCTGGACAGTGGCTCCAGCCGTAGTGAACTCTGTCTGCCATTTTATGTCTCCCTTGTCTTCTCTATTCATTTTTTACTGCTCCTGCTAATGCACATTCTCCGTCGACCTTTGCACTTGCGGTTTAGTTTGACTGGCACTTTGCTGCCGACGGATCGAGCGCGGTGAATCAAATGACAGGCCGGCCGTGCAAAAGCAATCAGTGTCCGGCTCTCTGCTGAGACATGTTGTCCACAGGGAGCTGTCAGATAGCCATGTCCGAGCTAATATGGTGAAGACGTGGAGAGAAGCAGGTCAATGTTATCAGCTGCAGCACACTGCCCTGGGCATTGTGCTGCTGTCCATTTTGCAGACAATGCCGTTGACTTTTTCCTTTTACACGAGAACTAATCTGGAATGAATTGGGACGTTGATAAACATCTCTTGGTCTTGCTGTAAAAAGAAGACTGGCATGTCTTTTGAAAGCGAATGGCATTCACTCAGGCGTGGCTCACATTTCTTAGGAGACGCCACACTGAGCTTTCACTGTAATTTACACAACACACAGCACAAGACGAAGCATTTAAAGCTAAGATTTTAACGTGCAACGACCAAACGACCGACTGATTCATTGTTTCAGCTTAAATGCAGAGCTTGGGCATTTTTGGGTGAGAAAGCCCAGTTAGGGTTAAAAAGTGCACGTCCTTGTGTCTTTCTCACAGGACACATTCGTAACTTGCAAGTGGGTCAACTCGACTGGATAAAACAGATTTGGGTGTGACAATGATCAGCACACAGAGGGCAAGTGTTGACTGCCCATCCGTACCTGAATGGAGAGACATCACCCCAGGAAATACATATTTAGGGTTGAAAACTTTTTGTAAATGAATGCATGCACACGCACCTGGCAGAGTGAGCCAGAGTTACCCAGAGTCCACAAAGTAAGTCCTCAATTACCCCATGACACTCCATGGTTGATTGCACATGCCGCTAAGCTGAGGGTTGCCCCGGTTCACAGCTTATAATTGCCTTCCCCGTCATCGCTTCAGTAAATATGACAGGCTCATTTTAACGTGCCGTGGATAACACAAGCCAAACACGACTGGCACTTTGCACGTCTGAGCAAATCACTCCAGGTGTAGCCTAATTATATCAATCACGTCTGCCAGATCTGGACGATCGTATCCTCGCCTCTTTTCCATGTCCACCGATTGGCGCCGCTTTTGATTGACGACGGTTACCTTGAAGAAGTCCCTTCTTATGGTCCCGTGCTTTCACAGTGGCTCACTGTGAGCGTATGTGAAAGAAGATGGGTTGACGTCATCGGGTCGTGTCCTCTGTGTCCACTCTGCCCAGACCAAAGTGATAAGATCCTTCCCTTTGCGAATACTGAGAATGGAAACTAAGTGACGAGACAGGTGGCAGCGACGAGTGAGCGCAATCTGTAATCTTTCCCAAGATCAATGTCTATCAGTCTAGAGAGGCAGATGGACAAAAAGGACTGCAGGTTTGTCTCCCAGACTTTAGGCTGTTCATTACACCGATAAGGACTGCAGAGATGGTGACATGCCAGACCTCAGTGCAGCTTGACATTTCAGACTTGGATCACCGAGAGATGCCGCCCGTCAAAGGTTCCGGAGGATGGACGAGCTCTGTGTGAAACCCTGAGATGGAAACATGCTGGCATGTGGCGATTTGAGCAGCGCAAGCTGTCGTCGAGCGATGTTATATGTTGAACGTTATGTTATTGTCTGACTAATATTTCACCACAGAGTCATCTGACCAGAACATTGTGTCATCAAGTGCCCTTGTTTCCTCAAATCTTTCACATCACAGCAGTGTCAACGCTCTACAGCTTCTATTTAGTTTTTCCATTTTAAATAAAAGTAAATTTTTGCAATTTCAGTCTTCCAAAACAAAACAGCCGTTCTATGTCAATGACATTTTAGGTTCTCCATCTGTCACACCTGCCATGCTGTAACTGTCAGAGTGGTGACTGTGCAGAGTCGTTGTGACGTTGATGTGGGAAGATGTGGTAATATTTACCTGTCAGCAGTGTTGATAGAATCATGGCTACTCTAATAGTTGGATGGATGCTCCGTGGCACAAAAGCCCCGCCTCCACCCTCATTGCTTCAGTAATTTATTGGGCGGGTGTAGTATCGCCGTGCTGCAGAAAGGTTATGATTGGTAAATCATTCCAACATGTTTTATGAACCGTCAGTCCACCAGGGACTGTTTGCAGAGCCAAGTCGTGGCGGAATAAGGCCAGAGGCAGTGCATCCCTCTGGCTCTGTGGAACTTGGCTGCATTAAGGAAACTGTACATGTGGCTTGAATGGCGATGTGATATGGCTGCACTGATGTACTGCCAGCGGCCACATGTTGGCAGCCCTGCTGTAAACTGGATGTTGCAACCCGGCCCAGGAGTCAATGAAGCATCCAACATTTAGGTCGGCTAACACTGCACTGCACATGGCATCTGGGTAATGCTTTGAACCAAACCAGCAGTTGTTATTATACCAGAATATTTTAATTTAGGTTTTATTCTATTTAGAATTTTGGCCCCCTGGTGCTTTTTGAGATGTACTCCAGAGTGCAGATTTAATATGATCCTCACCAAATTCAAAATGAGTAATTATGTGTACTCTCAAGTTTGGTTTATCCTGCCTTAAGTGATTCATTTAGCGGCAGTGGAATCGAGCTCTAAACACTGACATGTTATCATATTTAAAGTTTATAGGGTGAACATGTCAGCAGACACGGAGCAACAGTAGCTTTCAGTTTGGTCTCTGGAGAAAATGGTCTGACTCTTTGGTTTCTAAATTCGCTGTATTCACACTAGTTGCAAACTATATCTAATGTGGCCTGATGGTAATAGGAGGTTCATTCATAATGGTGACCTAAAACAAAATAAATAGCCTCTTTGATTACTCTTTACTGGAACAAGCTAATTTCCCTCACAGGAAGCATACGTCACTACATTGTTGTCTAATTCGATTTCAAGGACAGCGCACACACTCGAACTGTCCATGCAGGCTTGTTGTCGGTGTGTATTTTCCACTTTCTATGGATGAGCCTCGCATAGCAGTGACTCTTCACGTGGCCAGGGGCCATCCAGATCAAGTGGAATGTGTCCGCTGCATATCGTTTTTCTTTTTCAAACGCCATCATGCTAAATTATTCACGATTTTTTTTTATTTCTAAAGCAGGATTACGTCCCTCATTTTCCATTCTGTGTTGTTGGGGAGAAAAAGCAACAGCGAATGGATGAATGTAAATGACTGCGTGTGAGGTCTTTCCATCTCTCAAATGAGCTACTTCTTATTGGACATTTATCAGAGAGCAATTGAGTAAAGTGGTGAGTCACAGTTTCTGTTCTGGAAAATAATAATAATACACCGACGTGATGATTGTAATTAAGGTGGCTTTGTGCAATTACGTCAATGATTAACGGCGGACTTGACTCGATGGAATAAAAGCACAAAAAACAAACAGCTCGGGACGTTAGTTTGGCTCAAAATGCATTTTAGTTGTGAAAAACTGTTCAAAATTGCAAATTGATTTTAAAATTGTTGAGCTTTAAATGAATGGATTCTATGATTATTATTATTCGGGTTGTGAGGAAATAATTACAGGGTGGTGGATGATAATGACGATGACTACACAAGGGCAGTAGATGGTGGTGTCTTCACTCATTTGCTACAAACATTGTAGCGCACACACACACACACAGGCTTTGTTTGTCCTCTTCAACACTCCACTATATCTCAGTGGAATCAAACTCCTTACATTTATTGAAGTGGTTTGGATCAACACAATTTTTCCTCTTACTTTCTATACGCACTTACATTCAGGAATTCTCCTTTACGGTGCTGTTACACTGCTGTATTCTGTTGTATGTGTGGATATGTGGATTATGTGCATTTTCTCACAGCTTCAAGCCTTTAAAAAACTTTCCAAAAGCCTCTTTTCAGAGTTTAAAGCGTGCGAGATTTATGTTGTCTTTTCGAAGTAGATCATAATGACTGCCGTATAAGAAAGCCATTGTTTTGGCTTTCCGTCCAGCTTGAGTGAAATAATTTCTCTTTTCTTTCCTCGTCATCGTCGTCTTCAATCCCTCAGATAGCCTGGAAATAGTGACATTTTTATGATATGACCAGAGGTAAAAGTGTCTGACCACAGTCTGGTACCTGACGCTCAAGCGTTCCACGAAGATAGAATGGCCGCTAGATATGTTGAACGACCTGCCATAGTGGCAGGCGAGGACGAGACTTCATTCCTCGTATGTTTGAAGTTGATGCGAACAATTGGGCTGTAGCTCGTGAGGGGTTGTGCGTCTTCCACTGGAGCACCACACCACACCTCCCCTCTGCCTCATCTCCCCTCCCTCCTCGCTCCCTCTCTCGTGTCCACTCCCTCTCATCTTCCCTCCCTTTACTTTGCAGGGAGAGCAGTCTGTGTGCCTGAAAGAGCGAGAGAGCGCCACAAACTGTCAGAGAAGAGCAGAATTTGCTCTGCCTGCTTTTCCACCGCTTCCACAGGTCTCCTCATTTGTGAGGAGAGGAAAGAAAAAGAAGGAAGGATTTAGATCACCTTGCACGGACTTTTTTTCCTTTTTTGAGTCTGCTTTTCTTAATTCTTAGTGACCCCTCGAGATCAGATGGTTTAATGACATCAGGCTCCGCACAAACCTGAGACCAGTATTTCTTGCTCTCAACCTCATCCCATTTTAGCTCAACCCAGACTGGATTTAGGGAGCACGCGAGCAGTAGGCGGGTGCCAGGAGGCTCCCGGCCCCTGTGTGTGGGCTGGTGTAGTCCTGGAGTGGGTGCAGGGGAACTGGAGCGCAGGGCCGGCTGGCAGCGCTCGTCCTGGCGCTGTTCCGGAGGGCGACGAGGCCGGCTCGGGCTCCGGGTCCGGGCACGGTGGCGTGGAGTGGGCTGAGGGTGGAGCAATGCTGAGCGCGATCTGGGAGACAGAGGGGCTGCAGACGGTGGGCATCGTGGCGCTGGTGTTCGCCTCGGTCAAGCTGCTGCACCTCCTGGGGCTCATCAGCTTCTCAGAGGGTAAGACACTGATGGAGATTGAGGCAGAGGAGGACCGAACCGAGGAGAGAGACGACACAGAACTGGAGAAATCATGGAAAAAAAAGAAATAGCTGACTGATAGAATGTGTCGTGATAATTGCAAATGCATTTTCAATCAGTTATTTCCCTTGATGCATGAAAAGGAAACTTGTACTTAAAGTGTGTTTCAAAGGAGTTGTAGCAAGCAAAGAGAAACTCATCTTTGGCTGCTAGAACCCTTCTGAACACCCTTGATGTTTCCATTTGAAAACTTGACAAGTTAATGGAGGTCACCATACCAAAGCAGGAGTCAGGGACTCAGGAAAAACAAACAAATGGACTGTGTTATCTTACCAACTGAAGCTATGGAAACAGAAAGAGGTTGTGATGTGATGGAGGGAGGACGTTATCGAGCAGGAAAGACGCGTCTGTACAGAAATCTGAGAAGCTATTCAGACAAGTTGTGCTTGCATTTCTAGAGTTGAAACCTGTCAAATGATGATTCAAATTTTTCTTTGGTTTGTGAGGCCGGTTTCCTGTTTTTTTTGTTTTTTTGCGTAATAGTTCATAAATGTGCAGTCAATTAGCTCAAAATTGACAATAAAATTACAACTTCGTCATACCTATCGGACTGTACGGATCACTGTCGCATCAGTAAGTCTCACTAAGCATGAATGTTCAGGCCTAAATAAATAGTTTGGTTTGGACCTTCTGCAGGCGTCTCATTAAATACAGTCGAGCAGCACAGTAAGCAGTATGAGCTAAACAAAATCAGCCCCTCCATCAGACTGCTGTTTCGAAAACACGCCTTTATTTTCTAATGAGGATAATCAATCAGAAGTCTCCAAAGCGGTATGCATATTCAGGGAGATGATAAAAAAAGTGCCGATGTGTAATCGTGGGTAGCTGGAAAAAGCTGACCTGACCTGAGGGAAGTGTTTAGATGGAGCACGGCGGTGTTGGCGTCTGCGTATTGGCTGGGGTGGTGTTATTTTCAAGGCACATGGGAGCTGTGTTTTCATTCGGGGGGGGGGGGGGGGGGGGGGGGGGGGAACTGTCAAGCTCACGCTTCGCGAAACAGTTTACATGCTTCACTAAACAGCGGTGACTTGAGACTGGCCCTCCACCCCCCCCCCCCCCCCCCCCCCCCCTCGCTCTGCATTGACAGATGAAGCCGACTTGATATTGATTATTTTCCGTGGTGAGATGATAGAGGCGTCAAACCACTGTGCCGAGTGCCAAGCGCCTGATTGTGTGATCTGTATTCCACACAGGTGTCTCAGGGTTTAATTACTGCCAGAATATCTGCTATCTGAGCCTGCGGTACGTGAGGAGCAGACAATGCAGGTATTGATGCTTTTGCTGATGTCATGTTCAGGAGAGGAAGGAGGGAAAGGGATATCAAAAGTTGTGGTGTGGGAGTTTGAAATCGTTTTGATGGTCGTAGGCTTGGAGATGAGGGTTCACGGATCTTTTCAAACACGAGCTGGATGTTTTTTTGGGGTGGGAGGAAACCCAATGCATCGGCATTATAGATAATGTCCGAAGGCCGCAACAACCTTATTTCCATTTCAGATGAATATGTTAACTTTGTCGAATCCTCAATCTGTAAATATCCCGAATTTCAGTTTCCCAGACCCAGAGTTAGCGTTCCAAAAAAAAAGCATCAAAACCTCTCATTGAAGAAGCTGAAACCAGCAAATCATTGGCATCTATAAAATGACAGACAATAGTGAAACCTATGTCACAGAGCCCAAGGTGAAGAAGCAGAAAACCCAACAGTCACAAGAATTACCTTTTGTTTCCATTTTTGTCACACCAATCCCCTTTTGCAGCTGTCACCTTGTGCAAGAACTAAAAACGTTTGTTTTTCCACCTATTTATTTTCATAAAACCTCTCGGGAAATGTTTCACTGAGCGTGCATGCTCCGCTGAACATTCATACAGCAGCTGGGAGCTGCCCAGTACGGTCACATCCCTGCACTGCCGGCCACCTGAACCGACTCCACCGAGGCATCTGGGGGAGAGGTATTGCTTTAAAAGCCACTGTGTGCTAAATGCAGAGGGAGCTTCTCAGCTGGGCTGCAAATCCGTCAGTTAAATAAACTGCGAGCTTCGTTGGGATGAAGTCGTAGCAGACGACACATTGCAAGGGGAGGGGGTCACGTCTGGCCTGCAGGGACTGGACAGCACTCTGATCACTTCTACTGCACATTGAAAGGACGTCAGACCTGAAAAGAAATAGTTAATTAATTAACAGCCTCTCCCCGCCACTGCTCTGGCACGCTTCCTTGTTGGAGAGTAAAAACAAGATCATTGCATCAGCCAATGCACAATCACCAGAGCATTGTTTGAGCACATGAGCAAGGCAGCAACGGGTTAACGTGTTGAACCACTAAATGTGTTTGAGTAAATGAAGTTAAACCAAACCTTGTATATTATAGGGCTTGAAAATGTAACCAAAAGTCAACGTCTCAAGAAATTGTCGTATTTACTTTGACAATAACCAATATTATAACATAGTAATAGCCTTTTTTTTCCTTCTGTGTTTGTTCTGTGAGCTGATTGGCTGGTTTGATGGTGGTACTTTTAGCTATTTTTGGTTTAATGACATGGGATTCTTGGATTGGGAAATATGACGATGTACACCATAACAAGATATATCCATTTTATGGTGTTGTAAAGACTGGAAAGGTTATTGCATCAAACTGATGACGTACTTAGATTTTTCAGGTCATTAATTTGCTCAGTTAACCCCAAAAAAACATTCCTCTTATTTGTATCACATGAGAACGTTTACAATGTCACCGGGTATATTGATATTGTGACATTATAAATACTGGAATGTGGGAAAATTGCTCTTCTGTTTGAAAGAAGTGGCGAAACTTTGGGTTTTCTTTGGCTCAGAATGAATTTTGAACATCAAGCAAGCTCGCTTAATTTTTATGATACGAAATTATGAGTGACCTTTCAGCTGTTGTTTGGTGGCATTCAATTGTGATCCAGCAATTCTGACTTGCCCGTCGTTGACGATCACGTCATGCACGTATGAACAGCAGGAGAAACGCAGTTATCTTTTAGACTCCAAGGCAGTCGTAGTGGTTTTCATTTCCTGTAAAGATATTAATGGTGTTTTGAAGGAGGCTGCCAGCCGACAGATTGAAAGGCGGTAAAATATCGAAGTGTGTTCTTCATTTTGTTAAGTGCAGTAGTGTGTACACTTCCAGTACTAACTGTTTTATGGGCGTGGGTAAAAACTGCATCTTTATAGGATTGTTTTCTTTGTTGAGTCACACATCCATGATCAAAGTTGTGTGAGTAGAAGTTGAAGGCATTCTTTTTTCTTTTTTTTTTTCAAATAATGGCATTTAAATCCGTCCAGCTAATTTAATTTAATTG
Organism: Lycodopsis pacificus; assembly: GCA_028022725.1. Classification (NCBI taxonomy): domain Eukaryota; kingdom Metazoa; phylum Chordata; class Actinopteri; order Perciformes; family Zoarcidae; genus Lycodopsis; species Lycodopsis pacificus. The sequence goes on from CM051710.1 coordinate 8,641,977, forward strand.
GCAAAATCCATTGGGGAAATAAATTGCATTATCGCTCGAGAATTCAGGTAGGATTTAAAAGATTAAACTATGGAAACGATGACTCAATTACAGGTTGAGAAGTGTGAGATGTTTTACAAGCAGCTGCCCTGCTCAATGTAATTGTTTCTACGTGTTCTAGTTAAAGGACAACAACCAACTGGCCCAATTACCCTTTTGGCTATTGTCCATGTTGGCTATTGAGAGCGGTGACATGATTGACTTAACCTTTGAGCGTCCTAAGTTATAGGTCTCTCTGGTGTCTTCAGAGGGAAGAAGGGCACGGCGGAGATTATTGAAAGTGAGAGGACTCTCTGCCTGTCAATTTGAGTCAGGACAACAAGTATGACTCAGGCAATCAATCTTCACCGAAACTTCAATGGTAATAAATTGTGATAGGAGGAGGATGACGGATGCCTAAGTCAAGGATCTGGTAGCTAATTGCTGTGCTTAAAAGGCATCCCGTGCAGGGGAGCTGGAGGTAAAACTGTCTTCTTAAAGATGAATTTAATTAAATGACATGTGTGCTATAGCAGTGCAGGGATGAACAATGTCTGTAAAGCACTATCTTGCGATATCCTCGGGTGTTATTGAACGCCATTGTGATTTTAACCACAACACTATGCAGATTGTGAGGGTTTATTCAAGGAGATTGTTCCGCAGTTTAAGCTTAAGTGTTGTTCTGAAAACAAGAATCACTTTTTCAGAAAACCTTGAAGTATCCCGAGTGCTTTGGAGCTGCACATGTGGCGTTTATTTTTGAAACAAGGTTGCACAATTCAGCATGTTCACTTTAATTAGCCAACAAAGTTGCCACATTAATCCACCAACAATATTAAGCCAAGGACATAGATTCTCATGTATAATGCAGTAGTTCCTTGCCCACAATAGAGCTCATTGTGTCTATTTTTCAGCTGGATTAAACATTCCAGGCTTTAGAGCCCCTTCTCATTTTCACAGATGAGGAAAAAACATTTTTGTTTCTTTTGTGAAGTCTGCATCCTGCCTTCCTTGTTCATGTTGATGTGCTTTGTTTCTGACTGGAACAGGACAGTTAATTCATTCCTTCTACTGATTGAGGATAACATTTCTGATGACTACAGTGAGACCAGGCTATTTCCAGCACTGGACTTTCATCAGATGGGTACAATAGTGTTAAAATAATTGGACTGACTTGGACCTATAGTGGACCTATCTCATTACCAGTGAACTCTCTATTATATACTGACACCGTTAACCTGTTAAACTCACGGAGCAAAGTCTTTTTTCTCAAGTTATTTTTAGTGTTTTTCATCTGACTACACAAAATAATGATTCCAGAAAACACTGGCTAGCACCTTTTGTATTACAGGAGTGAGTGAAAGCCTTATTATAATAGAAGTAATATAAACTAAGCAAGTAAAAATCGACCCTCCACGCCAATTTAGTTTCACTTGTTCCACAGTCTCAAATACAGATACTATATTGCTGAGCTACAGTAAATAGAGTCAAATACATTTTAATTCAAGCATTTTGGGATATCAGGATGCATATGTGAAATATCAACGATGAATATCTCGTCAGAAAAAAACCCATTGATGAACTTTTCTGACTGATGGCATCAGTGTGAGTTTCCTGTCGGCAGCTGGGATACGGATGACTCACTTCCACAAAGACTCCCCCCTCTTCTACAGTGTCTCTAATCCTTTGTCCCACCTTTATAATCTTTAAAAATGATTGGAGTAGAAAGGGCAGAGGACCTTTTCTTCCAATGCCAGACATTGAACATTGAAACACTTCCAAGTGACAAATGCTGGCAATTAGAAGCACAGGCTGCTCTGTCTCCCCCAGATTCCAATAAAGGCCTCGGCCCTCTGCTGGTGTCACTATGGCCAGCGTGAGAACATGCTCTCCCTCATTACAAAACTTTGGCCTCCAGTCCCCAGTGCTCCAGTCACTCACACCCACTTCAGAACAGCAAATGACAGCATTTTATTTGACGTCCACACTGACATTTTACATCCTCAGATGTGCTTATTTAAACTGATTTAAAATGACTGTAAGTGCGTGAGCCAACACGCACTGCAGCAAATTGCACCAATGGCAGAAAGCGATGGTGAGTGCGTTCGTTTTGCAATCGTAGAGCTGCTGTAGATTGTGCTACATTGCCGTCTGTCTTGCAATAGCCTGAAGGGAATAATCGAGGCTTCAGTCCATTTGGCTGTAAACACAGATGTATTCCCAGGACGCTTGGACTCAGATTAATTTGCCTTTCATCATTGGCAGTAAAGCAGAAAAGTTGTTGTTTTATTATTCAGGATCATTGGACAGACCGTTGGCCTTTGTATTCTCATCAATGTTCCCAATTGGCTTTTGGTTTAAGACAGACGATGCGGTTACTCTGCCTTCCTCTTCTTCCATAAGTCGGTTTCACAGCCATTTTTCCTGCCTGCCATAAGACACTGGAAGCTGTTTTATTAAATAACAGCCAAGACATATCGCCCTCCCCGACTCCAATCTTTGGGCTTATTTGTATTTGGGCCCACCAAATGGAAACAAATGGCAGATCTGGATCCACCTCCCTCATCTTCCATGTGATTCGTCTGATATGAAATGAGCTTTTGTCATTACACAGTGGGACTGTGTTTGAATTACTCTTCTTTTATTGACTTGGCTCTGCAGATCTAACATTTGCAAAAGGCAGTGTTGTAATCAGCAGATGTCCACTGTTGGCAGGTCTGGTATTCTGGATGTCGGCCATCATTTGTTTTGGAGCATCAGAAAATATTTGGTTTTACAAAAGGGGAAATCATTCCACCCCAGGAAAGACAGTCATTGCAAAGGAGTTAAACATGTAATCTTCTGCCCTATGTACAATATGTACAGTGAAAGTGAATATCCAAATTTTCCCATTCCAGTGACGCGGAGTAAAAACATCCGTCTGAGCTGTGGAAAGTATTACATTCATAGTAAACTCCCTTTCAATATAATGTGGCTCTGCTCCAAATCTCAACATGTTGTATGGATGCACTACACCAAATTTCCTTATGTTTTGAATTCAAGAGGCAGATGGATCATCCGTGAGATTTGTGACTGAGGTATTTCCTGAGCACTGAATCAAAATAGACAATATTGCCAATTTAGTATTCTGTTGGGAGGTGACTAACGCCAGTAGCGTTGGTGCAACTTTGGGCATCGGGTCAGATTGATATCACACTGGCCTCAGACTTTCTTCCTTTTGATTCATTTCGAGGGAAAGCCAGCGTGGATCAAATCCAAGGCTGGCCCGGCTGCCAGACGCCGCTCATCTGCTGTCCTCGTTTCTGTCTCGCTGGGTGTAATTTCAGTTGATTGCTCGCTGAAAATTGTCACATTTGTCCCTGTTTCACTCAAAGACAACATGCAGCCTTGGGACTTAAACACGGAATGAGGTGTTAGAGTGAAACTGCTGCCCGACACACTGACCCAATAAATATTTGGCTTAAAAAGAATCTATCCCCCTGGCTCTTTCTGATTGACTTATATTTAATTTGCCCAACAGGTGTTCGCTTCTGCTATTGTGTAATAGACTTTCTGTAAATGTTCCATGGCTAGACTGTTAAAGCTGACCTTTTCAGAGAGATGGGAGAGATTAAATTCAAGATCGACTGAGGTATTGACCAGCCTGCGTAGCATGCCGCCACCAATCATGAGCTTCGACCTAAAGATAATGCAATTAAACAAGCAGTTTTTACAGCTACTCCCAGGATTTTACGCTATATGACCATTTTTGGTTCTTATGTTGATGAAACACTTCATCTTTAGTTTGAAACACCTACAAATGATGGATTCTTAAGGGAAATATGAATTTGAGTCTGCAGTTGCATTGAACTGCCTCCAGATGTACAAGAGACGGGTTAAGGCGTAAAGAGACGAAGACACCACTGACTGCAATGCCTGGTGTGAGGACAGTAAGCGTCCAATGTTAAATAAATCAACACAGCGAACAACATCAAGGGTAGTTGTTTCAATACTCCCATTTGAGATTCAGCTCCCTGCAACAATGAACTACTTCTGAACTTGAAACCATTTAGAACGATAACCAATGAGTCACATTAAGATGGTATGACAGCACATGGTGTCCAATGCCAGATACAATCACTCACAGAAGGGACTTGAAATGTCCCAGAAATTAACTTCTGATTATACTCTGCCTAAAGCAATGATAAAATCAGAGTGAAGCCCAAGAATTTAAATTCCAATTTCAATTCTCCTGATCAATTAAATTCCGGTAATATCAGTTTAAAGCCTGCCAGTAACATGTCTAACTAATGCTGCTTTGGTCTGCAATACTCCACACCTGTTTTGTGACTGTTTTACATATTTTGCCCTTAAATGGACAGCGGTAGACACAGCGCAGCCTTGTGATCAACTGGATACCCTGAGATTGTTGGTTGATTGTTCTGTGTTGTATTGCCAGGACTTGGAGCAGGCTATATTAGGAGTGAGCTCACGTTGAGATAAGATCAGTGAGTTCGGTCCAGGTGTGACGTTTGTCCGGATGGTGCGTCATCAACAGTGGTAGCTTATTGATTCAAAGCTTCGTAGAAGTTGCATTGGTCTAAGTGAAGAAATCTGATTTATATCAGTTCCTTTTGACAGTTCAATCAGCCAACAGTGATTTGCTGCCTTTGTGGAAACCTTAGAAATTAGAAAAAACAATGATACACAACATTTACTGTAATAACAGTGTTTTGATATGCATGTTGTGGTTTGTTTACATGATGGTTGTGACAGAAGAGTTGTGTAACTAACCTGATAAACACAGTGGTACTGCTTCTATGTTTTACATGTTATGCCTTTGTTTGTGGAAAAATCTGTGTGATCAGCCTAAAAATCAAACCTACAAACCTGCCACTTTTATAGGTAAAACTTTTGCCCGTGTTCCTGAAAATACACGCTTATTAAGTGGCTGCTGAACATGCAGCTTCTAAAATTGACATGACCTGTGTGGAAACTGGCCTTTCCAGTCAACGCAGTAAGTGAAACTAAGAGAAAGTCCCTGAGGCTCATTCAATTCGACTAATTCAGCCATCAGATGTGTCTCAGAGCCACTGTGCAAGGCGTGGTGAAAGATCTTCAGACCACTACTGACGCCTGGTACACTACAGTATCATTTAAACTGTCAGAAGATAAGTTGTGCTCCCTGGGAGTCATGGCCTACTTTCGGGGAGCCCAGTCTTTCTTGGCGCCGCGGCGCGAAAGGGACAGCGAGGAGCTGGTGCTAAATTGTATAAGTTAAGACCTTGTCTCAGACACACACACACAGAAACACACAGGAGCTCTTGAGAAATGACTACGGCGCTAGTATCACACACACACAGATGCAGCTGCAATATTTTAGTCATCACACCGAGGGGAAAAAGGCTTCTCACAATTAAGCAAAAGAGGAAATACAACTCTGATGAATGCTATCAATGTCTGGAATTTAGAATTATCTTGCCCAATTTCACACAGATTAAACCTCGAGTTCCCTCATCACAGATCCATTTAATCGTTTTAATTTCAATCTCGCACCGCGTAAGGGGCTTTTGCCCTTCCTTTGTTAAATTCCTCCGTCCTATGTGGACCTCCGGGCTATATATCATTTGCCTCTGCGTAGCACTTACTGCAGATACACCCTCATACCAAAACAAAGAAGCAGCAAGCTCAGCACCACCGCTCATCAAACCGCGTGCTTCAGCACAAGACCCGAGATTTATCGATATCGAGCAGCAATTCGCGGTCAACTGAACACGTTTTAGTTTGCACGTGATATCGATTCATCAGATGTTTGTTGACCACTTATTTTCGGTTCATGGATCCGATTGATTAAGGGGCTAGGGAGGTTTGTACCCTCGAGCTCGACTTTACCTTTGACATGAATGACTCTTCATTCACAAATCTTGAACGAGCGTGCTAGTTGAACTATGATCTGTCCAGACTCATTTCGGTGGCTTACATTTTCCAGGGTTTAAGTATTGTTGCGACTTTGATGAAGACGATCCTGCGCATTCGTCCATATCATGGCTTTAGTCTTCAGAGCTAGTTACTCTATTCCGTGGTAATTTCATTTTTGAGGCATTTTTCTTTGTTCATAACCCTTGAAAGGCATTCGATCTCATTATCTTGTATTGCTGCGGGCTAAAAGGGCAACGGCAGCTTTGTTACTCAGTGGTGGCTATGAATTGCATCTCTCAGCTGCAACCTGCCGTTACAGCAGCAGCCACCGAACAAGCTGCTGAGGTCAGGTTTTTTTCTTTCAAGGAAGGCAAAAGTATGGCATGACTTTGTGTGCGCATGCGATGACTGAATCGGTTCAATGTTTAGCCTCCGCAGAATCATTATTTATTGCTTGATATACTTGATTCCTCAGGACAACAACACCCATTTCTGTTGTTTTTTTGTAACAGCGAAAAGGTAATCTTTGACCTTTTGTGGGTAAGGGCAACAGAGCACAGCACGCGCCGCTCTCTCCATTATCGCACGCGTACTCGAGCGTCGGAGCCATTTTGTCAATAAACTAAAAGGGCAAACATTAATCAGACAGCCTTCACTGCATGCTCTTTTCCTGCCTGATTAAGCGCTGTGTCACTCACACTCTTGCTTTATTCCACTTTGGAGAGAGTTGTTTATCGCCCTTGTGTTCGTTCAGCTTCTCACCAACGATCATGCTTTCACATCTATTAGCGATAGCGCAGATCGTTTGCTCCATTAGTCATAATGTTTGCACTTCATCCCATAACTCAGTCATTGTGCTGGTCCTAAAGAATATACTGAAGCCCACCACGATGCGCTTGAGCTCTAAGTTAGAAAAGGATGTCTGAGTTGTACAGTAATGTTCAAGCTTGCCGTCAAGACCAACATCTGTCTAGTTCGACCTCAGTGAAGGCACTCGGACGCCTCCTCCTCTCTCAGGAAGGACGTTGTGTGCCAGGCAGGTAACAAGAACAGATGGGAGCTTCACTTCGTCTCTTTACCCTCTAAATCTCAAAGTTATTGCGTCACTATAAAGGGCAATATGAACTGTTTTGCCAGAATCAACAATGTCTTTTATGAGAACTTTGTTGTGCACATTGTGCCCGATCTGAGCCAAGAGCTTTTTAGCCATCTGCTCAGTATCTGTGCCGTGTTTAACTCTGCACAGAAAAGGCTTGGACCGTGTGGTATTTCCATTTCCATTCCACAACCTTTCTCTCAGGGTTCCTTGGCTGCTTGGTGAAAACGATGTGTGCAAAGATTTAGAAATCTTGCTTCGGGTCACGTTTTGGTCAATCGACCCCAAACTCAGCCATTTTCGCTGAGCATTTCCTCAAGGCTCGTTGTCATTTAACTGATCATTAAAGTAGATATCACTATTGTGTACATGCATCTGTTCAAGGTGATAGAACAGCATAAGTAACAACACAAACAAACAAAAAAAAGTTCTTTAATTATTAGACACGTTAGACTTCGAGGCTACCATGAGGTTGGACTTGATACATCTCAACTGTTGGATGGATTGCCATGAAATGTTGTGTAGACACTCAGACTTTGGTAATCCCTTCATTTTTATTCCCATCAACGTCACCTGTACTTGCTAATTAGCAAATGTCAGCATGCTAACATGCTAAATTAAGATGGTAAACATTGTACCCTTCTGAACGTGTCAGCATCGTCATTGTGAGCTATTGCTGTGTTTGCAGTATTTTCAACTTGTTGATATTTCTAGGAAATCTAGAATATAATATAGTTACAGCCTTGATACTTGCCTTGATTATCTGTGAACTCTGTGAATGTACTCACTGTAATGCTCTTACTACACACACACACACACACACACACACACACACACCAACCTTTTGTCAGGTATCGTTCTTTTCTCTTGCCCAGTAGTTTGACATGAAGCTATTCTTCTGCTCAAAGCCAATTTTCCACTGGACTGCCATGATGTTGCCAGACCAGGTTACAGATTTCTCATGTAATTTTCAGTGATGTAATTATTACCACTAAGTTCTTTCGTCGCAAAGGTTAGCAGAGGCCTCTTACGAGTCTCACCCGCCATCTTGACGTTCGGTTGACTGGCTCTACCTCTGCTGGCACTTTTACCTGTGATCGAAATGAATTACGTGTTGTTGTGATTGACAAATGGTTTAAAGCACTCGAAAGCCCACCCTAATGCCCACCGCTGCCATTAAACCTTGCACTAAATGTTCTAAACAGCCCAGTACGGAAGGGGAAATGGGCTTTTAGGCTGTGAACTTATTACATAATGACTTTCATACTTAGAGTGGTGCTGCATGGAACAGACGAGGTTTCGTATTGTGTTCATCAATTCAAACCTTGGATGCACCACTTTATTTTACTAATCATGTAGCCAGCTGCTTAGGGGGACAGGCGAGAACAATTTGACAAGGAAGCATGCTTGGCGACGTGTGAAAAGAGTAGACGCCTGATGAGATGTAATTTTACACCCAGACTCGAGGTCGCAGGCTCCGTATCATATTCAGAGCCTTCCTTTCACACCGATGACCTACATCGTTCTAAGAGACTTGTTAATAAGGAATGTAACCCAGTGAACTAGTTGCTCACGACTTGAAGTGATGCCGTATTTAGGCCGCCTTGAACTTGTGCGGCTGCTTCACATGTAGATGCACACGGTAAAACAAGAGGGAACTCCTCTTGAGTTCAATATGTCGTTGTCCTGAGGAACCACCTATGAGGCAGCCCTATGTCCATGTGTACTTTAACAGACCCTCGCTTCTTGCATGTCCAGTTTCCTCGAAATGAGCTGAGGCTGTAAGTTGCCCGGGTAACCGTAAAAACCTAATGCTGTATTTCCCAGATTACCCTCAGATTGTCCACAAGCGCGGGGTGAGAGCTCGACTCATGAGGCTATTTCCATGCTCCACAGCCAAAAAGCCATCCTCCGATAATCAAAGCAAGTGGCTCCTCCAAGGCTCTGTCTCTCCCCTGTGATGATTTCTTTTTTTTTTCCTGTGTATATTTTCTTGGTATGAGGGGTGCACACTCAACATAGGCTTTAGTCACACATAGCTGCTTCAGCTTTCTGATTCACACAGAACATTTGGGTTTTCTAGTTGAATAAGTAAAAAGGATGGATGTTGAAAATGTGATTTGACGTGGTGTTTATAAACGGATTAGACTGTTGTGTTCTTTTTTCTACATTAGTTTTGTCACAATTGCATTTTGCAGAATATTTTCATCAAACGATACTCATCATCAAATGTAATAATTTGTATGTATAGTGAGATCAAACAGCTGGTTTTATTCCTTATCATATATCAGTTATCATCACCTATGAATACAAAGCATTGGCTCCACGGCAGCAGGTTCTTTGTGGTCGGTTAGAAGACGTGGCCTTTGGGCTGTGGGCAACAATAGTACCCTTTGACCTAATCAGGCATTTCGACACTGTGTCACACTTGAAGTACATGAGAGGCCAACAAGACAAGCCAAACGTTGTGCTGCGAGGACAGCGCAGGACGGTGGCAGGGCCCGGACCGCATCTGCCATCATTACAGGCCCATTCAAAAGTTTCCCAGGGTTCATGAAGGGGCTCACTGCCACAAGGACTTTGTTCTGAGGCCTCGGTAACACTAATTATCTCAGAGCTTTCATTTTCTTTTCAAGGAAATAAAAAATGGAAATGTGAGAGACTGTCTGAACATGAAACGGCTGAAGTTCTACACATGAAAGAATATTTAAAAAAAATACGTTTGTGTACTTTAGTATCCCCCCCCCCAAAAAAAATATAACTTTAATATGAGAAAAAAATGGGTACTTCGAGTTTTGTTTTGTGAAGTAACATTTGCAAATAAAAGGACCTCGCATAACAAGGAGAAAATGGAATCACTTGGACTCACGATGGCTGTTCTTTGTTGTCAAGAAGGTGAAATAGAATTTGTGAGCATTTCATGCCACAATGTGACATTTTGGATGTAGAAAATGCAAATATCTAGGTTGATTTGCTTAGCTTTAGCTGATATTTGCAAGTGTAACGGGATATCTCAAATTCTAGACTCAAACATGCTAATTTGCCAAGACTAACCAGCGTTTGTTCACATCTGACCTCCTTCCTCCTCCTCCTCTCCAGACAGCGTTGAAGATGAGCTTGAACTGTCTACAGTTCGCCATCGCCCCGAGGGACTGGAGCAGCTTGAAGCTCAGACACGTTTCTCCCGCAAGGAACTTCAGATCCTTTACCGTGGCTTCAAAAATGTGAGTGACGTGGCCACCACGAACCCTCAGCACCATACATAATGTACAGCTCAGTGGGCTTCGTTCTCTCTTGGACACCTCTCCTTGACATGAAACAAACTAGTTTTCCTTTGATTTCATTTGGTTTATTCTTTTTCATAACCTTCGGGGTGTTGAGTTTTACACAGCCCTTTCTTCTTGTTCTCATAACTATTCAACATCCACTCTGCTTGTGTTGCAATACATTATAATCAAGCCTCTGATGAATGCTATTTTTGCTGAATCATCTATGGTATCATGTCCAGTTGAGCCAACCACGGAAAATTTAATTTTCTGTACATTGTTCACTGTGCCACGGATAATTAGTTCACACCTCCAACGCATGGTGTGAGATTACTGATGAGCAATCAGGTCAAAGTCCTCCCGGGCAGCCCATATCACTTCATTGTCACCTCTGGTGTGAGGCGTAATGAGATGACCCGGAATTAACTCAACCCAAATTGTCTGGCATTGAAAGCGAGGAGGAGAGCGAGAGTCCTGTGATGGAGGAATTCCCACGGGGCTTCAGTTTTTTTGTGTTCAGCCTGCACTGTGCTCCAGCCAAGTCCTTGCAACGCTTGCCCATTAGTCCACTTCCACTTGAGGACGAGTTAAGAGGTTGGAAGTGTACTCATGAGTCCTTTAATTTGTGCTGCACACTCTGCCTGACTTCCTATAACACTGAGGGAAAGAATCTTGCATAATGTTTGTAGACACCCTCCCAGGTTTTTTATTTTAAGTTTAGCCGTACTAGTGGCATCGTTCTGGGGATGTCAGTCGGCTGGTCGGTTGGTCCACTTCATTCCATTGGATGGATTGCAATGCAATTTTGTGCAGACTTGCATGGTGCCCACAGGATGAATCCTTTGACTTTGGTCAACCCTTAGCTTTCTATCTGGCACCACCACAGTGGATTCATGTTCCCGTCACAATTAATTGTTTATAACTTAAGTGATCCCTTAGATTCTTCATCTGGCCTTCATCAGGTTCAAGATTTCGGTTTGTCCAATACTCTCTAATTCGCAAAATATCTGCAAATGTTATGACAGTCCCATCATCTTCAGCAGTACTTTGTGTTTTGTGCTAATTTGCCAAATGTTAGGATGCTAACACACTAAACTGTTGTGCTTCAGTAAAGAGCTGCTGTTGACTCTTAGACTTGTTACATCACAGATTACAGTAACATTCGGCTTTTTTTTACTTTTATTAAGAGTTACTCATCACTGCTGTATAATTAGACAGATGTTGTTGGGCAGCAGTCCAAATTAGACCAAGAGCGAGAGAGTAATGGCACTATGGCAGCCACTGAATAGCTTTTTTTCCATCACGAAGTCCAAAATGTAAATCATTTTGTAAGTGTCAGGGTCAAACAGCTCATCCCTGTCTTATCCCCAACCTGGTGACTTTGGGAAAGCTTTCATGGCCAGCCAGACAAATAGAAGCTGGCCTAGTTCCAGTGACGATAAATGTGTCCCTTTGTCCTTGTTGTCCAGGGTTTCAAAGCAAACCAAATGCCCGTGGGTGGCAAAACGAGGTTATTTGTCCTGACAACACTTTTAGCATAATTCAGCAATATGTCTAGTAGACTAAAACAAGACGTCCGGCACTGGTCTTGCTCTTAAGGAGGGATTTTAGCAAAGGTCACCTTTTAAAGGTATGAGAGAATCCATTGTTTCACAAATCCCTTGTCCCCAGATGACACGGTAATAACACGGTATTGTCCTCACGTCTGGCTAGGTCTGCTGGGCTTTCACAGTCCAGAGCACTGCCTTGGGCATTAGATTAAGATCTCACCGTTTCTATTCCAGCTGTGATGATGCCTCTGTTCACAGCTTTATTTCATTCCCCACATTGCTTATTGCCGCAACTTTTCACGAGTCTCGGAATTTCATGCCTGGCCGGGTTTTGCATTTCACAGATTGTATTTGTTGTTTTATCATCACGGATGAGCTCATTTTACAAGCATATCAAATGAATACAAATACATTTTCTGAACTCTCACAATGAGATTGTCAATTAATAATGTATATAATGGAGCAACATGCAAGGGCAAGGGAAAAATGACACCCTCATTTGTTATCATTCTACATAACGTACTACTTAAATTCATCCAATAGCTCTTTGCCCTTAATTTTTATTTAGAGGTAAACAAATATACAGATATGAAAAACTCGATAAGATATAGAACCTTGGTGAATTATATTAACGGTTTCAGAAGATGCTTCATTTAATTCCATAATTAGTAGATGTAAAATATCCAAATGTAAATTAATAAGTCATTGATTATTCTGTCAGTGCTTCACTGATGCAGAGAAAAATGTATTAAAAGGAAACCGTTTTCCCAAAAGCTCAATATTATTGACTCATGTAGAGAACGGTGTGAATGAGGCCCTGACTTTTAGCTGTGCTGGTGGGACCTTCAGGCAGTTCAGGCGTTGAGTGAGTGTGACTATTTCACTGAACTTTAAATTGAATTGCAGGGGCACGGTGTTGTACGTGATGATAACTAGATAACACGCTGGCTTTATTCTCAATCGAAAAACTTGCCTCCCTCCCTCGAGGCTGAAAAGAGACGATGGAATGTAATCAGATGAATTCTGCCGTCGGTGTAAGACACAGTTCAACAATCGCAGTTTTACTGACCGTTTGTGAGGATGACTTAGCCAGGTTAGAGGAAGAAAAAGCTGACTTGTAACACAGCCATGTATATTAGTGCCCCACGTAAACAGTGTGTTATTCGTGTTGACAGCTGCAATTACCATCTGTGTTTAAACAAACACACACACACACACACACACACAGAGGCACGCACAGGCAAGCAACGTGAAATTACGTGTTTGAAAAATCTCCCCCTCCCCACTATACGTCCTTAATTACTTGACATCTTCTTGCACTCCCTCAACAAATGGTTGACTGTTGACAACCCATTCACTGCAGTGTTGTGGATCATAAACAACATTCTAATGAACAGAAGCTCCACAAAACAACGAAGAAACACTTCTCTATGTCAATGTACAGAGATGCTGTGGAGCGACTTTGCTTGTTAGAGCGGATGTGTTTCGTAAACTGAGAAGTTTTGGAAGATGCTCTTATTTGCTTTCTTGCTGGGAGTCGGATGAAAAGATCAATACCCCTCTCACATCGGTCTGTTTAATTGGAAGGTTAGCCTAGCTTAGCATGAAGCAAAGCCAAAAATTTATGATTTTTTTGTAATTGAGTAACGAGAGTTTCTCAAGGAAATATTTCACCCCTAATTTGCTGCAAATTATCTGATCAAAAAAGCAAAAACTTGACCAATACACTTAAAATTTGTTTGCACTTGCACTTTTTTTTGCACAATAATATTATCCAAAAAGGGCAAAATCAAGTATCTCAGCTTGAAAAGTTTTTTCAATTCATACCACAATCAGCCAATATAATTCCAATGCTACTCAGTCTGTTCACCATGGAAAAGTTGTACCCATGCTGCATCATATGCTAGTTTAACATGAACAGCATCACACACTCAACAGGCTCATCGACTTCATCAAATCAGGTCGCAGACTGCCAAACTACAATATGGAGACAGACTTGTGCTCGTTCTGTCTCTCTAACTTACCCCAAATTCTTGACCTCACCCGACAAGATATGTAACTGGGTCTGTGAGACAACGGAAGAAGAGTCGGGGAATCATTCAGACAACCTCGCAGCATCGTCTTGAAACACAAGGAGCGAGACAACAGTGTTTCATCTTTATATTTTCATCCCCACTCTTCTGTTTCCTTATGCGGCTGATCAAACATGGTCACAGGAAGAGCAAAGCTAGTGTGCGCTGTGTTGCTCACATTAAGAAAATAGTTTGTCTCAAACATTCCTATCATCCCAGTGAAATAGCACATAACTGGCTCTAGCGGACTCTCTTGATTCTTTAAATTCAGACATTTAATTCTCATAAAGATATAGAAAATGAACGGCAAAAAGTATATTTCTTTATTTTCTGGCTGTTTCATTTCTGTTGAAGTTATATCAGAGAGGTTTTCAAGTTTTTGTATCCATCCTACATACAGTATGTTCCTTATCTAACAACCTCCACTATATATGTGGTTTATTGTCTTGTATAGAAAACCCAGACGCGCATGTGCCTTCCCGTTTGGAAATTGTCTGTATAGGTGGAGCATTTCCTCTGTTCCAAAGATTCAATATCCTGCAGCAGTGTGCAGCCTCACACCAAGCAGAAATTTAACCGGCAAAACTATCCGCCGTTATCACCACGCTGCCCTGAGCTAGGTCATCCACTCAGTCTTTGGTTAGCTCCCTTTTCATTTAAAGGAGATAAAAGCATCCTTCTTGGAGGCGTTATGTAAGAGTATTCAGGCTTTTTCGACAACCACAGGTGGGTGACACTGAATGACTGCGGACAAGATGCATATTGAGGCTTGGATGGTTTGCAGTTTGAATACCACCACATTGAACATGAGCCTTTACCTATTACAGAATGTCTGAGAACACAAAGGTGAGGAAGAAAATAGAATGCTGTATCCTTGAAGGGATAAAATATTGCTCTTCTAAATGCATATTTCCACCATAGACGGATACATATAATGATCCAGAGATAAACTAGCAGCTCATTTGTTAATTTGAAGTTAAAGAGTAACTCAACATTAATTCGGAAAGACGGTGTTACACTGCCCTCTCCGGTTCAACAGACCTGCATTTTTTCAACCAAACAGTGATGTCACAGTGTACTTGACACACCCTGGAGTACACTTCTGCGTCACAAATTTAAAAGGACCCTAATAAGTCTAACCACCATAGGTCAGCAAAAACCAGATTTGCAGCTACTGTTAAGTTGCTCTTTAAGTATTATATTTTGTCATCTAATTTAACATATGTTTAACATAAAACATACGTTTTATGTTTAGCCTCTTACATATTTTATTTGAAATTTTCTTTTCAAAAATTTTTACATTCAAAAATCTAGAATTAATTATTGCTTATTTTACAAATGCAATCACTGGACGCAATATGTGTCGTTCGACAGTGAGAATTGACTTTTCAGTGAAGTATGTGCACTGGAGGTGCCGAGTGTCAGTCCCACTTGTGTAAGTTGTATATTGGACCATGATTGGCACGTCTGAACTCAGATTTAAAGCAAGGACTTTTGTATAAGAGGGAGTCTTTAACATGGATGCTGAATGGCCTTTGCAATTCCACTTTGTCTTTCAGGAATGCCCCAGCGGAATCGTCAACGAAGAAACCTTTAAAGAGATCTACGCACAGTTCTTCCCGCAAGGAGGTTTGTGTCATGTGAGCCTACTGCTTTGTTTTTTTTGCAGCTTGTGTTGCTGCTTCTTATCGCCTCCTGTGTGTTAGACACAAATTGCCTTTCACTCATGTTTAGAACAATTGCACCAATTCCAGAGTCCTTTTTAAAGCTAACCCTCCATCCAAGAAAATGTGTGCGAGAGGGAGAGAGTAGTTTGTATTTAATATGCAGGCTGGAGTTGCTCACTGTTTGCTCTCGTCATTATGCAAAGATTCTACCCGAGGAACAAGAGAGAAAACATGTGGAGGCTTTGATATATCTGTTGAGAGAGAGGAAAGGCAGACCAGTAAATGGACTGGCTCACCAAAGAGGAGTCACAATGATAAGTCTTAGCTCTCAGCATATTGTTTTCCTCTCTCATCATGAGGGAACATACATTCTGATTCTTTGAAGTTGTCCATAAAAGCTACAAAACTTTCCTTTGAACCGTTGTTCTGTTCCGCAGTAGGTGTTTCTGCTGTTGTCGATTGAGCGGCAGATTGTTTTTTTTCCATTTCTTCTCTCCGTAGATGCTTCAACGTACGCGCATTTCTTGTTCAATGCATTTGACACGGATCACAATGGCTCTGTGAGTTTTGAGGTAAGCAAAGTATTGTCATAATTATATTCCTAAACTAAAGAAGTATTGTCTCGTCCATCACCGAAGTCTCCTACAAAACTGCATCAAACAGCTTTTAAAGTTTCGACACTGCGAACCCCAAAGGCTTTGCTCTGGGGCATGATGTAATCTGCAACCCCAATAATTCTAAATTAATTAATACATGACATCATATCCTTGCAGAAATGTTGATGCGTGAAATTGGCTGAAATACTACCTACGTGTAATGTGCACGGTGAATATTTGTTCATGTAATGTTTTTGTTTACCTCATAGGTTTTCAAACGTGTCTTGTTTATAACAAGATAGTTTTTGAATCTGTGTGTTTTAAATTCTCCGTGAATCTTTTTCTCACTGCAGGATTTTGTCATGGGCCTCTCCATCCTCCTGCGTGGCACCATCCAGGAGAAACTCAACTGGGCTTTCAACCTGTATGACATCAATAAAGATGGATACATCACTAAAGAGGTGTGTCCCCTGTAAACGTCATGAGACGATCACTGGAATACCCAAAATGTTCATCATCTAGCTTCTATGTTTAGCTTGTTAGCATGCCAACATTAGATGATAAGCTCTAAAGACAAAGTACAGGCCCAAACATCCACCTCTTGTGTGAAGTCGAGTTTTTGTTGAAGGGTCAGTTCACATCAGGATGATAACATGCCTACATGTTGTTTAACAGGTGTAATGTGTGCTATGTTCACCATCTTAGCTTCTACGTTTAGCTTGTTAGCATGCTAACATTAGAGGATAAGCTCTAAAGACAAAGTACAGGCTGGTGGCATGGACATTAGTTTTTAACTGATGATGGCCCCACAATGGAAAGAGGGGATCAATCATTCATTACAATTCATCCCGAGGTGGACGTCGATGTTTGTACCAACTTGAATTGAACTCCATCCAATAATAGCTCTGGAGACATTTGACTCAAAACCACAAACATGTGAGAAGAAATGTTCGGAAATTAATCAAAGTCATAATAACAATAATAATAATGTATTTTATTTATAACACACTTTTCATTTTTAAAAAAATCTCAGACTGCCACAGAGCCAGTACACAGTAAAAACATAGTAAAAAGCATAGTTAAAACATAGTTTAAAAAATAAATAAATAAACTATAATAAAAATGAAATAAAAATTAAAAGAAAATAAAAAAGAAAAGTCATGAGTATTCATCCTCTCGGGTTATAAATGTATAATATTTCATGGCAATCCATCAAATAGTAGTTGAGATATTTATTTTATCAGCCTGGACCGAGGGTTGAGGACTGATTTCCAGCCCCACTTGTGCTGTTCAAATCTTTAAACACCACAAGTCACATTAATTGCATTGGAGTAACTGCAGAAATCTCTACAGCAACCAAAATGATCTGCGTTGCTTCCGATTTAGGGGTAAATGTGGAATTCATTTTTCTCGTAATTTGGGTGGATTGACCCTTTTCTGTGTGTTGCAGGAAATGCTGGACATCATGAAGGCCATCTACGACATGATGGGAAAATGCACATACCCTGCCCTCAAAGAAGAGGCGCCGCGTCAGCACGTAGAAGTGTTCTTTCAGGCAAGTGTGTCGCTGGCAGCCCTCCCTGCACCCTCAGTGTCAGTCCCAGTAAAGAGAGGCTGTTTTTCACCTCTGCTTCTCTCCGTCTCCAACAGAAGATGGACAAGAATAAAGACGGAGTGGTGACCATCGACGAGTTCATCGACTGCTGCCAAAACGTAAGCTGGGTATCCCGACTCATCTCTTTCACTGCTTTTTGTTGCTTTTTCTCATTACGTTGTCTCTCCTGCGCAGGATGAAAACATCATGCAATCGATGCACCTCTTTGAAAACGTTCTTTAACTTTTGGCCGAGTGTGGAGGCTTTTGGAAGAGAACGTCATCTTAAGCTGGGCCCAACTTGGACTCCGAACTGTGTACAGTGTTGCTCTGCAGACTTTTGATCATATATATAATATCGTTCATTACTGTGGGCCACAAGTAGGAGTCGGCAATACGGTGCGAACCCTCTGGAATGAGTTGCCTTTTGAACATTTTTAGTAAATAAATCGTTGAACTGTATTATATGACAATGAATAGAAAGGAGAGGGGGGGGGAGTGTGTTTTCGGGTTTAATTTTCAAAATGAAAACATCTTAACGTCAAGGTTGATTTCCACCATTCGTCTCTGGAGTGTCTTTCTATTTGCTGAACAGCGAGTGCTGCAGAGTGCATTAGCCTCTGACGTTACAAACACTCGGGGGAGATTTGTGATGAAGAGCTTTAAACAGGACGCCTCTCACTCTGCTGCAGCCTTGACTTGTTTTATTTACTGCCAAGTGGAATCACTGTGACTTTATACAGCATGAAGAATAAGAGCAAAACTATACACGGTCACTTCACACCCCTCTCTGATTTTACATTCCAGACTGGCTCTCGATTCCAGAGTGTTCTTACCCCCAACTTAGTTCTACATTTGACCATTTTCCAATTGTATTTACATTGATAAAGCATTAGAACTCTATGAGAAACTTTACAACTTTGTTCATGTTTACTTGCCAACTAGAACGAGACAACGCAAGGATTGTATTGATGTCAAAATTGGACCATAAAATCGATGGTTGGTCTACAGAAGCACACGGGTAGCGATAGTTACCACCAGTATAACATTAGACGACGATCTTTTGTCATAAGATAAATGCTGCTTTCATTTGACCCTATGTATGTGTATTCTCTGTAAAGCAAACCATCTATGAATATGTTTTTGTTTTTGAAAACACTGTTCAGGAGGTTACGCTAAGAGCAGTGTTTGAGGTTATTTATATGGTATTATGGTCATTGTACAAAAGATTGTTGCTTGTACAGTATTAAATGAACGTTTGCTCTCGGGTGAATTTCAGGTCTTTAGATTTGTTCATATAATTCACTGTTTTTAAAAAGAAAGGGCAGTGGGGTTTGATTGGTGATACAAACTCTGTAACTTTGTATTATACTCATATTTTTGGGGTTGTCGGCTGATCCTCCTCCTCCTCCTCCTCCTCCTCCTCCTCCTCCTCCTCCTCCTCCTCCTCCTCCTCCTCCTCCTCCTCCTCCTCCTCCTCCTCCTCTGGGCCAAAGGCCCGCCCACACCTATTCAGCCTGATTGGCTCCTGCTGTATGTGATTTAAAGCTTTGCTTGGCCTCAAATGTGATCAAACACCAGGCATGCTGGGTACAAGTCTCACTTACGGGACTTCCTGTTGCTTGTTGGAATCTACTGGATCACTGAACTTTATGTAAGTAAGTTACTGACTTTTTCCTCTTCTTCTTTTTCACAAAGACTTGGCTGTTGGGTACAGGAAGTATCCATCAAACCAGCCGGAGATCTGACATACACTTTGGAATTGTGGTGAATACTTTGCAGCATTTAACAGATTATCAAGTGTTCAAACAGTATCACAAACATAAACAAATCTCCATAGCGAGGCATGCTGGTTAGTTTAGTAATGATGAATACAATTATTATTTTTTTTTTTACTCATCTGTATATTTCCATCAAGAAATTGCCATTTCTTCCTTGATTTGTGTTTGTGTGCCTTACTGTTTGTACAAATCTTTATTTTGTCTCAGCATTATGATTATGAAGCGCTACTGATACAATGGATACGACCCACTTCTTCGCATATCTACAATATATCCCGGTGGATGTAGACATGTTTATTTCTACATTTCTTCTGTACATAATATCCAAAGTGAGAAAAGTGAAAAAAATAAACTATACACCTGAAACTTTCAAATTTGTGTTAAATTACATATTGTAGAGCCTTTAACATCTATTGTTTACATGTGTGCTATAAAAGTGGAATTCAGCAAGAAACATCTTTCTATTCGCTGTTCGTTAGACGTCTGAGAGGAGTTCTATCTTTGAGAGACTGACATCGATATATACTGTAATATCTCATTGTGCATGTTTTATAAACCAGCATTTGTTCACGATTATGGTAAGAAGTACTTTTATTGTCCAACATAAACAGATCACATTGGGGCTCAAAACGCATCATATTCAGTCATGTGACGCCCCCTCATGGTGGCAAGTGGATAACACACACTGGTACAAAAATACATTTTGCACCCTGGACTGGATTAAGGTTAATGACGTAAGAAACAAAATGAATATTATTGGCTGTGTGTGTATTGATTCTAGTGTACTTGTGTCTGGAGTCATTTTTGTGTGCTGCACAGTAGATGTCTCACTTATAGGAAAGTGACCAATCAGCAGACTGAATGTGTACATTTTGATGAGTGCTACCTTCAATACAGACTAATTCTGGCTTGCATTGAATATATTTTCTTTGAAAGCAACATACAGGTCACCTGGTGGATTTTCTGTGTTTTAATATTTTGACAAACATGTTCTAAAAGAAATTCTTAATCGGCTGAATTTTCTGTACTGTACAAGCAAAACATTGTTACGGGTTTGGAAAAAATATACATGGCAGACCAAACCCATTAACATCCATCGGTACGGATGCTAAAAAACAAGAAACAACCGGCCATCTTTCCAGTTCTATTGAAATCACTTCTTCCAACTTTAATAAGGTACCCAAATTACCTGAGATCAGTTTGCATACAAACTAAAACGATTGAAATCAGCCAAAGACATCTCAGACATATACTTTAGTGTATGTTTTAACAACCATCGTATCAACTTAAGGCAGATGGCAACATTTTGAAAAAACACGTGTATTTCATGTACAAAAATACTTTTTGTGAGCTTCACACACACAAAGAATCGTACAACGTATATCAAATACATGAGTTACACAGAGCAATAAAAACCAGCAATGCAGTACGATGCTATTGCTGTACACAAGACTCCAATGTTAAATATCATTATGGAAAATTATGCAGATGATATTTATTAGTGTAAAAAGATTTTGCCGAATTTGGGTTGAAGAAGTGAGCAGACACAGATCTGATAGTCCGACAGTAACTGGTGGTTGTATTGTCATAATAATATGGCATTGTTGGAGCTTTGCTGGAAAGTATTTCCCAAAGTGAATCACTCCCAACATTATTTTTTTGTGGCAGTTTTAAGTAAAAGCTTTATATTTGGTCCCTAAACTGCTTTCCGCTGACGTCTCGCTCTCGGCATCATTATGCATCCCTTTTTTAAATTCAAATTCTGAAGTAATTTTTCATCAGGACGTGAGTTTGTCCTTGCTCTCTATGTAAACAGCTGTGATCATTTCACAGTAGAACGCCAAAACAAAATGTTTTCTGCGTCACAGAGACCAAGTCTCTGCTATAAATGGTCAGAAAATCCAAATCTTTGTTTAGTTTTGGGGGGGGGGTGGTGGTATGTGCGACTCGAATGCTTTGTATCACTCATGGCGTGATGACAGGAATCATTTTCAGTCCTGGCAGCTGCTGCGATGTTTCTGATTATGAATAACCTGATACTGTGTACGCTTATTTGAGTCAATTTCCACTCGGACGGCAAAAGTGTGACTCATATGAACGTGGAAGCCTCTATAAGTCATTTAAATATGGTACAATTTCTGTACTTGTTTAAAAAAAAAAAGATATTAAGATTTTAAAATGAGTTATTGAGACTCATGTATAACAAAGACTGGCCAGCTTTATTCAGTTCCAAAGTGAACATCTACAGTATTGCCCACAAATAACCTCTCGTCTGAGCCTGTAAATCTACAAAGTGAAATGTGAAACTCAATCGACTGCCCTGTGGAGATATGTGGTGTATTGCTTATGCCCATGGGCTTTATGCCAAAATGCATTACAGCCTCAGACACTGATCTCATTCCAGTCTCCACAGTTCATCACACAAAGTATCTGTGCGGGAAATGCTGGATGAGTTGTCCATGTCTTACTTAGACGTTCTTCAAGTGACAAGTGGCTATTTGAAGATCATACTGTGTGTACACGTAAGGGGGACAAAAGCATGTTGGAAAGGCAGCTGTGGACTCAAGGATAAATCTCATAAGCTTCCTGTTTTCTTCCTCTGTCTTTGTGAAACACTTAAGAAAGTTTCTTTCTGTGGACCATCCTTACGATCGAGCCGACTGAGACTGACCCTGTGAGGTTTGTGCATGGTCCATGGTGTGTTCCTCCCAGGCCAGTCGACAGGAGACGCTGAGGCCAAGCGCCGGCGTGGTGGTTAGGTGAGCAGCTGCCTGATTTCTCTGTGAACGTAGCAAAGGAAGTCCATGTAGGAAGCTCCCCCGTGCAGGCCTTTATCCTCCACCAGGAACTGACGGAACACCATCTCCGGTTTGTCTTTCTGCCTCACGATATGGAGCTGAGAGGGGAACAAAATAAGCAAATTGTGATCCGTTTCCATGAATCCTTCAATACCAGCTGTGCTCCACGTGCACATTGACCTTTGTTTTCTCCTTGTATGTCATTCTGCTTCATTTGATGGATTGAGTATTGATATTCTAACTAATTGACCCACGCTAACTCCTCAATAACACCGGGCCTGCAGTGCTTGAGGACACTCAATAAAATGTCCCAACAAGATTTCAACTATATAACAGTTAGTTTCTTTTCAATAAGTTATGTTCCATCTAATGTAAAGTACACTAAACATTTCATCCAGTTCATTTCTACACAAATATAATGTACATTCTTGAGTTGTGCTTTGATGAAGTGGTTTATATTGAAACATAAGGTGGTTGTAAAAGTAACATTTCCTCACTAGCTCCACTAGAGGGAGGCAGAGATCAATAAATGCTGCGCGGCAGTTAGCTTAAATATATTTTGTACATTTTTTTTTCTTAGAAAAAGGCATGTTTGTTTTTAAACAAACATGTTTGTTTTGTGTTGCTACCTTACCTTCATAGAATTCGGCCTCTCTTCGATCAGGCCGTTGATGATGGATCGGACCTTGTTTGACAATGGGTTGTCCAGTTCTGGCAGCGCACACTGAAAACAACATTACACGGTTGGTTTAGTCTGCAATGAGGGTTAATGAGTCACTGGTACTAGTGCAACGTGTTGTCCTTGGAGGCATCAAAGAACATCATGATGTACTGAGTGGAGGATGGTAAACAAACAGCCTTGATTCAATGAAGTTGGTACTTTTTACTAGAAATAATAATACTGCCTACTATTTGCCATCCTTGATTCGTCCTCTTAAGTACCAGTGCCAAGTGTTTTAGCTCTACCATGACGATACATGTCCATGATTTCACTTTGTGATGTAATAATGTTGGCTGAGTTGATTTTATTGGGATCTAAATCATGGTAAGATTTATTATCAATAAAGTTTTTGAGTTGTGAAGTGTCTCACAAGTGGACTTGTCATTTTGCCCAACCGAACATCCAGACATTCTCCCACATGTAACGTACACAGGCACCAAAAAGGTAAGAAATGTCTCGTCTAATATCTCTGAAAGTAAACTTGTTTTTATTTGGTTTATAAATATGTTGAGGTGGAAATGCTAATAAATCAATTCTGACCACGTGTCCGTGCAGGTGGGCGAGGGAGGGCAGGTTGAAGATGCTCTGGATGAGATCTGGAGGGATCGCTTGGCCCAGCCACAGGAACATGGAGTGGCCGTTCTCCAGCAGGAACATGCCGGCGTCTGTCAGACGCTCCTCCGAGCAGCGCACCGGAGCAGGCACAGCCTCGGTGCTAACGTCCATGTTGTGCTAAAAACAACATTGTCTATTAGATATATACACGCTAAATGTACAAATGATTTGTCTCAACAGTGTAATTGATCGTGTCCCACAAAAGGTACTGTGTGCATGTAGGTTTATCCTGTACCAGTGGGGTGAGGCGTGGGTAGAGCAGCAGCCGTGTGTCCTCCACCCCCATGCCCATGATCAACAGCCTTTGATGGGCTCTGTCATCTGTTGAGAGCTCTGTGCTGCCGACCATGGGAGCAGTTTTCATCAGGCTGTTCATGTAGACCGGAAACACCTTCATGGCATCAGGCAGGATCAGCTATACATGGATACAGGCATGAAAACATTACTTTCTGAGAGATGGCTGTTTGATAAAGGTTGTGGTCACAGATATTAATTGTGTCAGATATGTAATTTACATAAGAGTTCTGTTATATTCTAAAATCTAAATAAAACTAATTTGAATCCAGTTGCTGCCCTGCACTGACCTGGCTGGCGGCGGAGGGGCTGGCACAGTTCTTCCTGTAGCAGGCCAGCATGTGGGCCGTCTGGTTGACCAGGATCTCCCTCACATTCTTCAGAGGCTGGTTCAACATGGCACGGCAAGCTGAGTGGGCATGAGGAAAGGGTAAGTTAAAAGACCGGGGAGGAGAGGAACCAACGGGCCAGGGAGTAAAACACAAAGGATGGAAGATGAGGGAAAAAACCGAGTAGGGTAAGAGAGAGAGAGCGCACAAGGGAGTTGAAGAGTATCCGGACAAATGAAAGAAGGCAACTGAAGGTCAGTAACAGCTGTACTTAGGGCTCACTCTGTGCGGATTACAAAAAGGCTCATTGTCATCTGTACTTCATCTGAAACATGTGGTCCTCATTTCCATTACTCATTCTTCTTTTACCCATAAATGGGTATTGGTAGATTATCGAGTGATGCATGGGATAAATTCAACAAAGGTACATCAGCAGGCTACGTCTGCACTACATGACACCCTCAAAGAAAGAAAGCCGACTGTATGGAATGACTCCCTCATGAAATAATTTACTGCTTACAAGCCATGGGAGGAAAAATACATCTTTTCTGCATTTGGCTATAGTGTTAAAATGTGCTTGAAGTGTGGATGAGATCGATAAGAACTTCAGTCCAGAGACGTAGACTAGGACAGTCACCTGATTTGGCAAAGAAGTTGATGAGCGAGTCGGTCTCGCAGCTCTTGTACAACTCCGACAACTGCAAGCTGCAGTTCAGACTGAGGTTGTGGACGCGGAGACGTCGCTGTCCATTGATGGTGGTGTACAGCAAGGCACACTGGGAAACAGAGTCCAAACATTAGTTATGACCAAACCGTGGGCATTTATCTCCTGACCTGTTGTTTTTTTTTAGGTGAAGGAGTTTCAAAAGAAGACACCTTACCTGCATTAGAGCCCCAGTCTCCTCACTGAGCGTGTCGTCGTGCTTGAACTCGACGGTCAGCGCCTTATCACAGTCCACAGCTGCCATCTCGATATCTGTGGTGTTGTTCATATGGACGGCACCGAAGAACTCTGTGGCTCTGAAACCTGAGGGCAGACATGCACAGTAGTGTAGATTACTGAGAGGCAACTCTCGCTGATACATTGGCACGTACCACATGCAAAGTCTTGAAACACTATTCCTCACCTGTACTGGTACGAACACGCATGATGGCATCAAATCCGATGCTCTTCTGCACGTCTTTTCTGAGGTCTCTCAGGAAATGCTCGCCGTCGGTCTCCACCTGGCAACATCGAGTATGTTTGAGTCAGCAGCAAATCTTAGTTATGGTTTTAACCAGCAGATGGCAGTAATGTCACAGAATTGGTCCCGCGCCAACGACAATAAGCCTTGGACTCATTTTGTCTAATACAGAGAGATGATTTACTGAAATGTCGGCTTGGGCCAAAATGAACAACAAAGTGTCTCTACCACACTGAATTACTTTATTTTTAATGGTAATAAAATGCTGTACTGTTTTGTGTTAAACGGCTACATTGTACTGTCATTATAAACCTATTTATTATAGATATTGTCCGTCTGTGTTAAATTATATTGTACTGCCTTTATGTGGTGTGTTTGTACAGTTTGAGGGAGTCCTTTCCCACGCTTGTTGCACCATTCCTATGGGACAGGTCAATAATACACTGGGTACTGCACCAAATATGAGGCTCTATATGAAGTTTTGCATCACTGTGGCTTGCTTGCAGCATCTTTGCATGTGTTTTCAGTGGCCTGAACAGACTGTAAACGGGTGTGCTTGCCTGGAAGTTGTTGTACTTGTAGACGGAGCCTCCGGTGTGCGAGGGCACATCTGCCATGGTTGCAATGTCCATGTACTGGCTTGGAAAGAGGAAGAGATCCACACAGCAGCCCTGTGCCACACACTCCTTAGACAGCTGCTCATACACTCCTTTCTGAGGCTGGAACAGGGTCTAAGGGGGAAAATAAAACAAAATTTATTTTTGGACAAGTCTCCACTCATGCAGGTGAGTTTCTATGCTTACTGCAATTAAGCCCTACACTTTTACTCGATCATAAACTGCCAGCAGTCTGTATTTGGTGTTTATAATAAGTTGTAAAATACAAGCGACTCACTTTCTCTTTGTCAGTGTTGACCAGCTTTTTGTCATCCCTGTTCTTCAGCTTGCCTGGAGCCTCAGCAGTGGGCATGGAGGACTGGAAGATGAAGAGCTTTCCGCTACATTCTGCTGCCTGGAGGGGAGAGAATAACTGATAAGATCTCCAAAGGAATATCACAAGAAGGTGTGTAGTGTGTACTTTATAGCTTTACAATGACACCACAAGTTCACAAGGTGCAAGATTCCACTTCTGCAGAGGATTAGATTCTCCTAATGATAATAATAAACTTTATTTTTAAGAGAGATTGCAAACTAAACTGACGACGAAAAGATAGACGTCAGCAATACCCAAACTCTTTGCAGTTTGCTGTTGTGTATTGCCACAGCTGCTTCCAATCAAAAGCTGTGTGTGAACTTTTCCTTTACTGTGCGCCAAAACAATGACCTCATATTACTGGGAACGTTTGTTGGACTTGAAAGTAAACACAAACATATCGGGAATAAAAAAAAAACATGTTTTTGGAATCTATCAGTATAGGGATGAAACTTACCAAAAGATACAGAGGACCAGCTAATCAAATGTGGCCTGTTAATCAAATAGGAAGCTAATGACGTATGATCTTTCCCTTCCCAAGCCCAATAGTCTCTATGCAAAGCTACCCCTGGCCTCCCACTTCATGTTGACAGATGTCACACTGCGGCTAACCTTGAATGCCTCCACGCCGGCCTGGATGACGGGAACAAAGACCGTTTCACTCTCGTTGGTGTCTGCAAACATATCAGGGATTTGGTCCAGGAGGCTGGAGAGGAGA
Source organism: Lycodopsis pacificus (assembly GCA_028022725.1). Taxonomy (NCBI): domain Eukaryota; kingdom Metazoa; phylum Chordata; class Actinopteri; order Perciformes; family Zoarcidae; genus Lycodopsis; species Lycodopsis pacificus. Next base: position 8,669,145 of record CM051710.1, read on the forward strand.
GGGGACAGGATTAGGCTTTGGTCATAATTGACATGTCACATTGTTCTCACTGCCTGGTCGAATGACACGTCGCGTCTTACTTGTAGATGACGGCCCTCGAGTCCTGATAGTTGACGAGGAAGCCATCGAGCAGCGGGACAAACATCTCCGCTGTGTCTGAAACCACCATCATCTGGGGCTGGGCCAAAGCGCTCTTCACGTTGTAGAAGTGGAGGACCTTGTTGTAGGTGACAAAGCCAACCTTAATGGCGGAGCTCTCCATACCTTCCTCACTGTGAGAGAGCGAGAGAGAGAGACTCGGTAAATTCCTGGATGTTTCTAGTAAGTCAGTTGAAATGGGATTAACAATGGCTGCATGTGTGCAGCTGTCATGTCTACAATCTAATTTTAATCAGAGGGTAATACTTTGTTTGGCATGTCTGTATTTTCCAAATAAATTCCTCAGAGGTTTTCTGGAAAGCACGACGTTGCATGTTGGCAATACTTATAGGGAACATATACTCTTCTTTGAAAGAACTGCATCATTGAAAATAAAGTTCCGAATAATTTATTACTGCAAACTTGAAACCCCCCGACATTCATCAGAACATTCTGAATTGGGACGCGGTCGCTATCTTAAAACCAAAACCATATATCAAAACCTTTCTCCATCGCAGTAATTTAAAAGCATTCTTTAATGACACTGCCAACTGCAGTTTGTAATTCCCTCTGCTTAAATCATGCCGACACACTGAGCAACATGGAGTGTGGCTTGAAACAGTTGCTGCAAAAGTAAATATGCCACTGGTCAACTGTGAGCGCACAGCTTCTCTGTGAGCGGAGGTCACAGGTGCTGTTGGAAAGAGAACGATTCAGATTGGACCACCAGACAGTGATTAAAAACCACCAGTGACGATGATAAAAAAAAAAGAGTCTGCGGTACGTCCACATCTGCATTTACTTAAACCGGGCTCCAGCTTATCTTGAGTGAACTAAACACGTTTGGCAAATACTGCAGAATTACATGAAAATGCATGTCCAAATGCTGTATTTAATGCCGAGTGAAGTCAAGGGGGCTTATCTGGAGTACCCTTCTATTTAGTATTTTAGGGATGATGTCATGGCAGCAGACACATGTGAATGTATTGCTTTTGGCACTGATGACGCAGAGAAAAGAAAAGTTATTTTAGGAGTAACCAGGTGACGTGCGTCATCCTATCCTCGGTGTAGAAGCAGACGATGCATGTTACATTCCTACCTGTACTGTGTGACCTTGTTTGTGTACCATGTACCTGGGCAGGTTCTCCAGTAGAGTCTTCAGCTCATCACATATCAGTTTGACCAGTCCGCTTTTAATGTTGTTGTAGGACACGTCGATCATAAAGACGTAGGCAGGAGGATTCTGAGGCTTGTTGTTCTGTGTGAGAAGAAGGCAGCAGGAGAAATTAATTCGCTGCAATTTTGAAATCTTCTCACGCCAACATAGCGTGATCGGCATGCAGCATACAATGCCCTGATTCGAAAAAAAGTAAATGAAGAAAAATGTTCTTAAGCTCCTGAATAAAATAAAAAATATTCCTCTTTTCAGTCCGGTGCCTTCTGATTTAAGGTCTTACTCGTATACCATATCAACAGAGGCCCTGAACCTGGGGCCTGCCCGTCAGCCTTCCACCTCCCGTTTCTGTTATTGGTTCTCAAATATTAGAGATTTAGTTGCCGTTGGTGCTTGCTTATAACTTTGGAGTAGCGGTGAGGAGACCAAGACCGTTATAAACTCCTGAATGGAAGGCAATGAAAGTGTGTGTGAGTGGGGGGGACTGTCGGTAAGACATTGTTACATTTCCACAGTAACTACCTTGCAGGCTTTTGTTTAAGAGCTGCCCTGCAGAGGCTGTTTATAAGTCTTAATAAACAGAGCAAAAGTAGGCCAGTGAAGTGACTCAGCTTTGCCAGCTCACTCTGTTGTTCTCAACAGCCTCCATGGGGATGTGAACTTGAGTGGCATTGCTGTCTTTCAATTGTTTGCGAAACAACTTGAGTTGCACACTGTCACGTCATCAGTTTTGATAAGCAGCTCAATGATGAATAACGTAGAGTGCCAAAAGGTCCCTCAGAAACATCAATAATGCAATTCTGTGGATGCAGGCGTTGGACCACAGGAAACAGACTTTAATGCATTATCTATGCATTAAAGTCTGCTTTACACCAGCACACAATCCATCAATTCAAGGGCTTGTCTCTATTGATGCATTGGACAGGAGTTGATAGATCTTTGGTAGTTTTCCTGTACCTTGCAGTAGTCCAGGGTGGCTACAAACTCGTAGGATCCCAGGGACAGCTCAGGCCTCTCGTAGAAGTCCACCCTCCGGCCCATGTGGTCCAGATGTTGGAAATAGAAGGCCGGCACTACGGTAACACAAAGCAATATGATTGAGTGTAGACCTATGAACAGTACATTCACCCGTTTTCATTTTCTTTCAAATGCATGAAATAACTTTCCTTTTTGAAGTTAACGTGATGGATCTTTTTCTGGCTGCATTGTACTCTACCTTCATTGACGCAGTTGCAGAAACCACACTGGTAGCGACGACCCCCATCAATGAACTGCATGTAGGGACACATGTAGGCCTTGCATCGATTGCAGCGGATTGGGCCCGTCTCACCGTGGTTCACAACATAGAGAGGAGTCTATACAGGGGCACAAAGACATTATGGTCAACAGCTAGCCCTTGCGTTCAAAATCTTTGCCTTAAAAGGGCGATGATGTTTAAGTAATGCAGAATTTACTGTATTTAGATCATACTCGTACACATGCTGGACAGTACACCAATGTAAATTCTGATCTGTCTGAAGCGTCTGTGATTCCATGGCAGCCAAACGATACACATTGCACTTTCATAGATGGAACATTTGTCTCACAAGGAATGTAAAGGCTCAGCATGAAGCTGTTTAATATACATCCCACAGCACTGTTGCCGTGCATCACATGCAGCCTGCAGATGGAAACTGTCTCATCGCTATTTATTCAAGACTCCCGGCAGGCTAAATTGAAAAAGTTTGCTTCAAAATGAACTCGACGACCATAAAACACATGCAAACAAGGGAGCAAGTAGGTGTATTATTAGACTGTATACTTCAAGGTGGAGAGCAGAAGTGTTTACATTATCTTAGAGCTGTTTAGTGCAGAGAACAAAACCTGTGGATGACAGAACAATGCATACAGCTTCCAAGTGCAACAGCATGCCCTTTTGAGTGCTGTACAAACTCAGAGCATTGATTAAGGTTTACTATTGTAATGGAATTGAAGTGTGAATATGCTCCATGTTGCACGAGATGTAAAACAACCCGAGTGCGAAATACTCTTGTCCCTGCAGATCTGACATTGGCTAATTAGCCTAAAGCCAGATGAGAGAACGCTAACATTGCCTAAAAAGGCCAACGGACGGCTGGGACGAGGCCAGTGGAGGAGGAAAATATCTTCGGCAGGATTGTTGGACCACATATGATCCAAAAAGAGGTCATTCACAGGACAACTTGACTCGTGTAGTACACAGAGACATCCTATCAAGACAAAAGTAGCTTTTATTTGTTTTAAATCTTTTAGAATAGTAGATGTCCTAAATTCTCTGTCCTACAAGTAAATACCACAGATGGAATTCGTAAACAAAACCATGTATCTCAATTAGGGCCTTAACTTGCTAAGAATGTAACATAGATCTAAAAACCTCCACCAGAAATGCAATTATCATGTGTTCCAAGTACAGAAAAACACAGAGTCTCCCACAAGTGTTCCTGTCAGTGTCATAAGTCATTCTTGAAATGACAGTACGCAGCATTTAGGAAATGCATTGCACTCTGGGGATAGAATTGCTTTGGTGTGGGATGAATTGTGTTGCATGCAATGTTTCCTATTTATAGAATTTAGGGCCACCAAAGAAGATTGTTTTGCATTGTAGGAGTTTTACTCCTTTTGAAAAGTCTGTATGGAAAATGCAGACTGATTGATGCATATATGATGCATCAATGTGTCAACATACAGAGTGGGAAATCTATCAACAAAACTCTGGACACAGTGCTGTGTCACAGCCTACTCAAGTGATGGATGCTTCCCAAAATAAATTCTCAATCTGTGTGAGACACTGGTGTCTATGAGCATGTATCATTCCCTGCAAGAGTTGGACTCACAGCCCACCTGAAAACATGCTTCTTCACAGCAAAGCCACAACAAATGTATTCAGTCTTCCTCTCTTTTTTGGTTTGTTTTATCTTAGCAGGTGATTATGTGTTGTTATTTTTAGATGGAGCAACTGGCTTTGTTATAGATGAGCCATGACTTACCTCGTTCTTTGGCAAATTGGCAAAGGGTTTTATGATGCAGGCCAGCGGCACTTGGCACTGTTTGGCCAGATCGGCAGTGCAGGGCAGGGAGTAGGTGGTGCAGCGCATGAACCTGGGACTGGCATTGCCTGGGATTAGCAAACGGAAGGCTCAATGACGTCAATGTTATGACAGAGCACATTTCTGTTACCGTTGTTAGAAGTGTGGACTGTAAGTCTCCGTGTTACGATTACCAGAAAGAGTCAATGTCTCAAAGAAATGTCTACATTTTAAGCAAAAGCCTATGAATTATTAAGTACATACCAAAAATGACAGACAAGTTACTGAACTCGATGTGCACAACAAGTATACATGCTGTAGACACATGTAGGAAAACATTTTGAAAAACTGTTTTAATAGTTATAGTTGGCTGCTCACCTACATTTGCTACAAATTGGCATCTACTACAAATATTGTGCGATTGGATTGAGGTTTAAATGTCATGAGGAGTTACCTTGGTCCTGTACTGTGAAGTCGGTGGTGACCAGAGGTGGAACCTGTCCTCTGACGTTTGTGCTGTAGACTTGTCCCCCTCGTTTGACTTGGTCATCCTCGATGACTTGAGTCTAAAGCAGACAAGTTATGCATTTCAGCACAATCAAAAAGAGAACACGCACAAGCCTTTGCCAAACACCTTTTGAGGAATTAATAAGGTGACAGAAATGTGGTGTGTTGGTTATGTGGTGCTATGCGGTCTCAGGAGGATTAGCCGTCTACTCACTATGCTGGGGATAGAGTCAGGGTCCAGTTTCTTTTGAGGTGGTCCTGCCAGTCCGCCTGGTGCGCCAGGGAAGCCCCCTGGCATGCCTGCTTGGGGCCCAGTCATGAGTCCCCCAAACTGACCTATACGTTAAAATCGTATATATATTGGCGATTAAATAATATTTATTGGGTACATTGTAGAATTGTGTGCAGCTCTGTTTTGTTTGACTAAATGTAGGCTGAAGAAAAAGTTCGATTCTGACTGGCCAGTAAGTAACCAACACAATCTTACGTAAAATGAAAATGTAATATCCCTTGAAAAATGATTCTCTTTTTACTGGTGTGATCTCTTCTTTTTTTTTTTGCTTCACTGTGTCACGTTTACCTGCTTGCTGTGGGTATCCTGGTGGACCAGCAGCTCCGGGACCAGGCTGCTGGAAACCTCCGGGACCAGGCTGCTGGAAAGCTCCGGGACCAGGCTGCTGGAAAGCTCCGGGACCAGGCTGCTGGAAAGCTCCGGGGCCTGAAGGAGGTGGCCCAGGGAAGGGTCTACCCATGGCTGCCATTGGAGGGCCTGCCATCTGTTGACCTGCCATTGGAGGGCCTGCCATCTGTTGACCTGGCATCGGTGGACCTGCCATCTGTTGACCTGCCATCGGTGGACCTGCCATCGGCATGCTTGCTAGGGGTGACTGTGGTGGAGACATCTGGGGGGACATGTGGGGTGACTGCGGGCCTGGAGGCATCTGTGGCTGGCCCATTCCTGGAGGAAGGGAAGTTTGGAAAGGCTGCTGGGCTACAGAGCTTGTTGGAGGAGGTGGGCTCTGCATGGGACCTGGGGCTACACAATCATGAAGTGAAATGAAGAAATCTGGTGAGGTCATTTTTCTAATCCATTGTCTCATTCTGTCAACTGAAATACTATAATCAGATTTTTAAAAAGAGTTACTTGGGCTCTATTTTTAGTTTTTCTCTGTGTGTCACACGATGCTGTATGATCCGTAACAAGTATAAATCAGTAAATAGCAAACTTACCATAGTTGCCCAAGTTCATGGAACTCATCTGATTGGTGAGCTGCTGTGCTGGAGGCGGGGCCATAGAAGCCATGCTGTTGTATGGGGACTGTAGAGGTTGTCCATAAGCAGAAGCAGCTGGTGGAGCAGGGTATCTGAGGAATATAAGGACCCTTAATATAAAGCAGGTACAGTGTGGTCTTACTGTGTGCTTAATACTTCAACCTGTTTTTAACATGCAGCATGTAATTTTGATAACATCGTCCAATTAGATCTGTTGTTTCTAATCCTTGCTGATTTAAAATAAAAACGTTTTACTTGGACAATTATATAGTTTAACAATAAGAACAAATTGTGGCCTCTCATGGTTCATCAACTGCAGACATCTTTCTTCGTCTATTTCAACTGCAATACTTGCACATTCATACTCTCCTTGTGTGGATTTCAGAGAGAAAGTTAGCTGTCCAAACAGTTGCTGTTCAGTGAAAATGTTTACCTTTGTGGATGTGCGCCATTCTGCTGGACATTTGGATTGTACTGATTGGACGCTGGAGGTGGAGGCATACCGGCAGCAGGGGAAACTGGCGATTTCATCATACCTGTGGTGAGTAACGGACACAGTGTGTACAGAATATTCGCATAGTCTTCACAGAAGCAAGTATATTCCGGTGAAATACAGCTCGCCAAATAATCTGAACACGACTTCTTTTGTTTCCAGACTTTTTAAACTGGCAATATGCAAGTGAGAACAGGGTTCTTAGAGGGTCCGATTTTGGTCATCAATGCGGGTGATCATTTAATTCCAGTGACGTCCATCGTGTCTACTGTGATCACAGTGACAACGTTGTTGCCAAGAAAGCATGACAGCTTCTTTGATGTCGTCTTGACCTTCCATTCTAAAGATGTCAGTAGTTCGACTGAGGTTTTAGGAACTTGTTTGAACTTTAATCACTAATTAGTACAATTCAAAAATGATTGAAATAACGTGGTTGGTAGGCTTTCATTCAACAAGCTTAATCTTGTGACCGAGCATGATCAGCTCAGAGTCTTTTACCTGCTGGTGGAGCGGCGAATGCCTGAGGCGGTCCACCATAGTGCCCATAGAGGGGCTGTGCAGGACCAGCTCCAAATCCACCTTGGTAGCCCCCCATCCCTGGCTGGGCCTGGGAGTATGGGGGTGCAGCAACATAACCCTGTTGACTCATTTCGATGGGATTTCACTGCCTTTTCATGCCAGGATGAATGAGTTTTGACAACCTGTTGAGTTGAAAGAGTGACATTTGAAAGTTAAGCATTTTTATTTTGGTAGTCTGTAATGTGTTCAAAACAAATTCATAAATCTAGCATATGTACAAGGCCACACACACCAACAACTGATATTTGACCTCGTCCAATCACCGACACTCATGTAACATGGACCTTTGACGTTGGTTACTGAGAGATAAGGCAGGCATATCCTTGCCAATACGTGACGACATGAGTCAGTTTTTATGTTCTTTCACATTTGCACAATTCCGGAAATATGAATACCCGTACAGGCCTGTAATTAAGGCCATTTAAAGACACTTTTTAAGTTCTTAAAGCAATGGGCCTATCCCGTGGAAGCTTCTTCAGGGTGACAAACCTTTTAAAACAAGTTGAACTTCGGCACAGCTGGTGTCAACAAAAATATCAGCTGCGTAACGACAACTCCATGAAAGCCCTTTACTACTACATAATACACTAATTAAACTCAAATTCATCCACAAAGAGCAATACATAACATTTGTAAACTGTTCACTCGATACCTCATCGTGTCTGCCACCTCCTGAGAATTGCCACGTCAAAGACCGTTATGATAGCTAATGATTTGAGCATCCCTGCCTTCTTTCATTTCACACCCGGATGAACGGATACGCATGTTTATCCTCCATCTTAACGTTAGTACCGTATGACTTATAGCTTAACACCGTGTGGAAAGAGCACAGTGACAGCCAAGTGTTGATTAACGTCACATGTTGATAGAAAACATCTTGCTAGCTACGCGGAAATTACCACAAACTTTTCCTTTGCACGGGGTTTATTTCAACCATAAATGCCTTCAAATGAACAAACACGGGAGACAGAATGACACATTTGTATTGGCTACATGTGTATACATTGTCGTAATAGTATTTACCTGGATATTGGGCAGAGTCCTCTTCAACGCCTATTGCCCTCAGTGGATGCAGAGTGCCACGTCAAACTCCACCAAAGCACCGGTCGCTACGTTGTTAACGCGACGGAAAAAGCACCAAGGAGGAAAAGACTCACGGTTTCCGGTTATACATTTCAAAATAAAATCATTAACGACAAATATTAGTTATTATGCGATATGAATGATACAAACGCACTACTTGTTTCTACATATACCGATTTTACTGCATATCGCCACACGTATACGTTCTGTTTACCCATATATTTGTTTTGAAACGTCACATAGTGCTTTTATGCTGAAGAGTAAACAGTTGAACTTCTGGCTGTGGTCGATGTGTTTTTAGCAAACTTTGAGAGGGCAGTGGGCTGTCGTGTCTGGCGCTGTGCGCATGCGTGAAAGAGAGGGAACCCATACACGTCAGCACAGTTTATGGATGTGATGTGGACCTGTGAGGTTCATATGCTGTAATATCCTTCATCATTATCTGAACACTGAGCACAACAGCTTTCACTCTGATATGATAAAAGATACACTCTAGCGTGACTATATTTAAAATATGGATGATATCAGAAGGAAATGTTTTCCTTGGGGTTGACACAAACTGTGAAAATGTACACTCCACGTTTACAGACAAATCATAAAGTATTTTTTTTAATTAAATGATAGGCACTACTCTATATCTATACATTTGTATTGCAGCCTTTGACACGATTATCCTATAGTGTGAGTGAAGTGATGTTATTGTAGATCTTGCAGATTATGGACAAAATAAACAAACAAAGATGAAAAAGGCGTGCCATCCTTTCTTCTACAATAGCCTGATAATAAGATGCGATCTCACAATTATGCGTTAATACACAATAATATTATCATATTTGTATAATAGGTCGTTAAAGACTGTATGTTATTTGGATTAAAATGCCTTTTAGGGTTGCTTTCTGCAGACGTTGAACTGTATTTTGAAAGTAGATCATGTAGCTGTTCTCCCATGTTTATTGGGATACCAATGCTCGAGTATGTTAACTCCAAAATGCTTTCTATGACGAACCACCAGTTGCATGCAACGCCTGCAGGCGGGTCCTTGCCCCGTGACGTTTCTTGAGCGGGCTGGACTCAGATGATGGGGATTATACAGCGGTGTGGTGGAGGTGGTTTTTGCAAAGTGCTGCTGGTCCGGCTGACAGCTCGATGATCGCGCTGTGGAGGTTTGGCTGAGGAGGTGTTCGCAGCATGGGCACCGGGGATTACATCTGCGTTACGCTGCGTGGTGGTGCACCCTGGGGGTTCTCCCTGAGGGAGGGAGAGGGGGACACCTACAGACCTTTCTTAGTCTCCCAGGTATCTATACATTTCTCTCTGTCTCTGCCAATCTGTTAGATGATAAATGTATTTTTAACGCTGAGTTTTCAATTAATATAAAACAGGGCTATGCCGTATTTTTTGCTATTTGATCATTTTGGGCTCTCAAGATAATACAAATAGCCTAATGAAGATTTCATCGGATAAAACTCATAAATTCTCCAGTTTGGACCATATCTATGGCATCAGTTTTTATCGAGTTTTGTTGAGTAATGCTGTTGGATAAACCCTGGTGGGAGTGAATTTATTCGGAGAAGTGCGCGTCGCTGCATTTTCGAGCGCTTTGGCTGTGTTTTGGTGCGAGATTCCTCGGGACCCTTATATGGTCAAGGCCAAGAGAGAGTGTGAAGCTGAGGGCAGTGTGATCTGTTATCACTCACAAAGACTTCAGCAAGAAAGCACGGGTGTTTTTCGGACCTGAAGAGTGAAATGTGCTCGTTATGCTGGAGTATACCAATGCAAACAAAGAAGAAAAGTCAGCAAAAACTAAGCTGATGTCACTTTAGAATAACATTCAAATAGAGAAGAGGGTAGGCAAATTGTAGGTTATGCTCTAACTGCTTTGGCTCCATAATATGTGTTTAGCCTGATAGTGTGGTAATAAACCTTATAGGTAAAATAAGTAGACGATTTCATCTGCCCTGTGATGAAGCTATACTTTTGTTATGATGCAGGCATATAGACCAAAATGACACAACATTTTATGTCAGCATAGACTGATAATAGTTCATTGCATTAGGCTATTATTTACACAGAATGTGCGTGTCAATTCTTCATACTTTTGCCCGTCTGTCACAAGTGCTATGTCTTGCATTGTGCAACTGTTTATATAAATAAATACTATAAAATACAATTCAGTTCTGAATAGCTGTGGGGACATGATTCACACATCAGGATTTTTAATAGTCTTTTTGACACACGTTGTTGATTTATATCTGCTTTTTGGGTGTATTATTCATTTCATGAACTGTAGAACAGCTTATCCTCTTGACTACGGTATCATGCTATATTCATTCTATCCGTAATGTATTGCGTTTGTGCGTTTGTATAAATAAACTCCAAATAGATGAGGTAACATTCAGAAGTTGTGTTGCACCTTGCTCAAATAGAAATGTCTTATTAATGCAGACATATAGATGTTTCAAGATTACCTTTAGGTATTTTTCCGGTGACATTAATGTGCACAGGGAGAGGTAAAAGTGCCTTTTACTTTGAAGAGCTGCTGTGACTCTATATATGGTATAGCAGTGCATGTTTGCAAGTGCTCAAGCTGTACAGATCCCTATCAACTTGTTCTCCATGTGGTGAACATGTAAATGTTTTTCTTAAGCTGCATTCCTGCGACATCAAAGCTCCACCAGAAGAGTGCACTCTGAAATCATCAATAGATCATTCCAAAGACAGACACTTAACCCGTTTCAAACTATCGAGGCCACAGTTCTGACGTTCATATGTGATTTGTTATTTAGCTTTTCTGTATGAATATATATATTATTATTGCATTTGTATAGCCAAGAAATGGTCCCTTCAATTGAACAAGTGGATGCACATCGACTGAAGCTTCAAATAAGCTCATAAACATCTGCTTAGTTGATTTTAAGAGACAGAAAAATTGCTAATTGTCATTGTTTCTTGCATTTAGTGAGTGGCTTATATCAAAATAAAAGCATTTTTCTGCACTGTATGTCTCTGTTGAAATAGTTTCCCCATGTTGTATGATAAACAAAAGGACATGAAGACGATCACAAAGGTAGCATGTAGACAACTTGAACATCCAATCATACTTCTTAAACAAACTAATTCAGGTAGATTCACAACAACCTTCCAAGCGTGTTCATTTTCATATCTGCACATCTTTCACAAAGTCTTGAACACACAAAAAAACAGCAGTGAATGTCTCTGTCCTTTTCCCCATCCGGAAGAATGCCCCCTTCTTCTTATGTTTCAGTGTTCACTCTCTCTTGAAACTTTATTGTCTAATTTGAGACATAAATGAGGCGTTTAGAGTAGTGTAGCCTCCAGTCTTGTGAATACACTACATTTTAAGTGTTGGCTTATTAAAGTGAAGTAGCTATAGGATGCTTATGCCTCGGTGTAGGGATCTGGGTTTTTGAATCCACCTCATCTGGAAGGCATAACTCTAAACCTCCAAACTCTTCTTGAGGGAAGAGGGACAGAGAGCCAAGTCTGTTAGTTAAAAGTCAAAAAAGCAAACATACCAGGATCATGACAAATACTCGTAGGCCAGAGGCTCTCCTGTGTCTGATAAAATGTGTGTTTTTTCAAGCTTCTGTTGAATGTAGTGGATACTGTGTTTTCCTGAGAGAAAGTGATTGTTCAGTGTACTGACAGGCAGCACAGTGTAAGGGCACGGGGTATCCACTCCGTAAAGGTTCTGTCCATATAAGGGAGGCAGTATTTTTCTTCTTCTCTGGAGTCCTGGCCTGAGTACAAAGTGGATGAGGTCACTTTATTTTTTTTTAAAGCTACAGAAACTACACCACACAAGATTGTGTGATAGATGACAAACAAATACACGATCGAAACTGAGAAAAACGGGAACAATTTCTGATTGGCTGGAAATAGTTTTGTCTCGTTTTGGATGTATTAGCAAACGTGAATAAGCTTATTTGTACAGATGTACCAAAAAAAAAATGAATTGCTTGAATCATACCAACCCGAACAGGAGACATTTTGGTCTCCTAATTACTAAGGTATGCCATCTTGGTATGTGGAATGTCATCATGCATCAGTTTCAGAGTACTGAATGACAAAGCAAATGGAATCTTAATGCAAGTCTGAAACTTATCAGAGACTATACTCATATGAACTAATCCAAATGTTATCCTTATTGCATTTAAATATACTCATACATGTAGCTAGTACCAGTCCTCTGCCTCTGGGTTAACTTGCCCTTTACAGAGCAAAAAGAGCTCTTGTTGACGATTTTTCAGTCAGTTCACCATAGGAACCTTATTAAGCTGCCAAGTAATCAGCAAAATGCCATTGCTTCATTCATCCAGTGCCGTTTTCCCAGAATAAACAAAGTGCTTCACGGCTGCTTCCATTACTGGACTTTTTTGGCATTGTGTTAAAACATCTAGTCCCGGGAGAAAGCATCGACCTCAGATGATGACTGTGCTAGTTTTCCCACTTTTCTATTTCACATCATCGAAAACAAATGATGAACAGTGCTCCAACTGCTACATATGTTGACGATATAGTTGTGAGTTGCAGTGTTTCTGGCTCTGAATGCTCTTTTCTAGTGCCAGCCAAAGTGAGGTCAAGCTGGACTCCGATGTGACTCAACCAGCAGCCTTGTATTTTAGCTTTGTGACAAAGCGTTTTTCAGTCAACCCAACATGGGTTTTGTGGTTTCTTTATTTTCAGAAGCCAACAGGAGGTGCAACAAGATAAAAAAATTGTCAAATTTGATGCACTGTTTTCTCCGGACAGTGACAGAAGTACCCGTTGCAAAATGTAGACATGTACACATTTAGTTTGATCCTGTTAAGTTTCATTAATAAATCATAATAACTTGTATATCATTGATAATGTGTTATCAATGTGGTTTACAGCATATATATATAGGTTTCAAAATACATTTACTTCCCAAAACCAAAATTAAGGAACTTCTGGTCAAATTCATCTCAGCTCAAATGAAAGTAAAGAATAAATAAAGAGAACTGCACTGTACTACAATATAATTCAGCATAATGCAATTTATTTGCAATAAGGTGGAAATTGTTGGCAGGGGAAGTGAAAATTGCCTCGTATTTCTTTGTTCTACATATCACTTATGAGAATAACGTTTTTCTATACATGTTCCTTGACAAATAAATTTAGCAATAAAGCAAATTAACTAAACTCCCTGGCCTTCGACATGGTTCTCCTTGAAGACAAAAGAAGAATAAAGACTCTAAATGTCATTATTGCGACCTGTAAGGCAGCTGGAAAATGTTTCCCTTAAATGTAAAACACATAATTGCTTAAAGCTGTGAAGGCCAGGAACCGCCGGGAGCTCTGTGGACACATTATGCAGTCCCGTATTTCCTGTGATTTTCTGTTGTGTTGAAGCCTGTTAAAGAGATCATTTAAAAATGGGCATCCCAGGATAACAAGTCCATATAATGTAGTCTAATTGTGGCCCAACATGATGTCAGTAGTACCGGTAAATTCTGCTGATCAGGGCAATGGTATTTTTGGGAAGCACTTTATTTGAAATATCTAGCCAACACCATTTATGTTCTCCTCTTCTGACACCTACAGCAGTTGTTTGCTATCCTTTCCTTTCCTGCAGCAAGACAACAGACAGTGTTTCTATTTACAAGCAGCATGTGACAAACAAGAATGACACACTCGGAGGTATTTGCCTGCTGTGAACGTTGCCTGGCTAACTGTGTATCTGTGTAGCGAGGAGAGACAACGACAAATGTTTCCCCTCCTTTTTCGGCGCACAAGTGGCCGCTGTGCACGGCCTTGCAGACAAACCATCCTCCCTGTAATGAGGTGACCCAATACACAGGCTGCCTTATAGGGCCTGCTTACACACCGTTGACTCTTAAAAACTCAGGCATGGAGTCAGAGGGGTTTTATCTGAAAGGTACCAGCTCTATAAATTTACTTATGAAATACTTTGTGTGCATTGCAAAGTAGACTCATTTCATTGCCTCACACTGCTTATATTATGTTCACACAGAGAGTCTCCTCCCCAGTGAAAGATGTGTGTGCATTGCCATCTAGTGACAAGATTGTGTTACTGCAAGCATCTCAAGTTGGATGCATGTCAATGGAGATAACTGTTTGGCGTGTTGTTTTTTCTTTTCTGCGTCTACCTTTGTGACTGTAACATAAGAAAAACAAGCAACGCATGAGATAGTTACATGGACTCTCTGTGGGTAGTGTTGTTGAAATAAACTGGGAGATGGATACGTTTTGAAATGAGCAGAGCAGTTCCACAATTTATGTGGATGCTGCTTGCCAGGAAGGTTTTCTGGGTAACAACAACATTGACACAAGAAACTTAGAAGACTTTGTTTTTGTGTAATGATAATGTATGTGTTTGCAAAGGGACATTTGCATGGTCAATGGGTAGAACAGCATGGCGTTTACTCGTGCTCAGTGTTAAAGGTTAACCTGTATTGACTCTGATGTATCAGTAACATTACTGTGTACATTTGTGATTCTTTCGGGCAATCAGCCAAGAAAAAGACTATGATACATGATTTCATTATGGTGAATTAATTGTGTTGTATTATCTCTTCAAATATTATTCGGTTATTTGTATATTTTGTCTTTATTTGACAGTTGACAGACACGAATCACGGAGAAGACAGAGAGGGATTGTATGCAACAAGAATTAAACTGGAGAAAAACAGTTGCTACTATTGCTGCATTTTTATATTACCAATCTCAAAAAAAATAGTAAACCATTGCAGACGTTATCAACCTTCTTTCTAAAGCTGTTTGTTGGTAGTATTTGCAAAGTATCTTCACATATTTCCTGAAAGCATGTCCTCTAACAATTAATTTCTCTACCTCGCTGTGTAAATGGTGTTTTCTGCAATATTTATTGGGTATTTTTGTTATTCTTATTTTATTGGCCTCTGGAACCAATTACAAGGGAATGAATCCATCAGTCATTAGTTTAACTGTATACAGAGGTGCCTTTTTAAATGTGTCTGTGCATAGCTGGTCTGCATGGTTCACATACGAGGTAAAACTGGCACTTTTTTATCATTGATGTCTTTGATATCAATGATTGTACATTGTGGTGTGAATTATGCACATATTGCTTGCCTCAACAGTGACTTGTTGATCACATACTTATTTGTTTCGAATTCATTTGTGCAAAAGCCCAGCACCTCGCTTTCGTGTACACTGTTGTCCTCTCACTTTCCAGGAAAAAATGAATTTGTGACACTGGCCTGGAGAGACGTTTCTGATTTAAGACCTTAGTAGCTACTGACAACATTTCAAAGATGATCTATTGTTATTGCTATGTCACGTTTGCGAGGGTGAGAGTGCAATTCTCACACCTGAGGCATCCCCACTTTCCAGCTGGTCTAGATCTTTATCTGAGAAAGTGCTTTTGTGTTTGTGGGTTTCTCTAGCCCAGCAAATTGTTGCTTGACATTGTTCAACTCAACTTGTTGAGCGGAGGTTACTGTTACCTGATGTACACGCTCTAACGCTGTCAGTGAAGATGTTTACCATTGATAATAGACGCTGATTGGTATGTGATATATCTGTTTTTTTTCAATTTGTTTGCCTTCTGAAGAAGATTTTGTCTTCCACAGGTAGACGAAGGGGGCCGTGCCTTCCTTGCCGGAGTGCGAGAAGGTGATGAGGTGGTGTCACTCAACGGAGAGCCATGCGCTGATCTCACCTTATTACGAGCCTTTGCGCTCATCGACACGTTGATCGACTCTCTGCAGCTTCTCGTCAAAAGGTAGGGCCACATGTGAGATTAATGACAGCGAACTGGTACTCTGTACACCTAGCATCTGTGTACCATGAGCCATGCAGTACTGTAGGTTCTTGGCATTCGCAACAGCAGTGCAAAACTGATAATTGCACCACTGTATTACCATTTAGATGGCCTGTTGTTTTATGACCTGTGCCCTTTTGCGTTGCTCGGTGAACCGACGACTGTGTATTACGTGCGTTCGTGTCCGTGTGTGAATTAGCGAGTTAATGCGTGTCAGTCATGCTGACCTTCAAACCGGCTTGGCCAAGGCTACAGATTTGTGTATGTGTGTTTGACATGCAGCTGCTCAGCCATTACTCAGTGGGTATTGCCGGTGTGTTCATCAGGCTGACATGTCCTCAAATATTGCTGCATATTCCTTAATGTGCCCACATATAAACTGCAGAGGGACATTTATATAGCAGGACTATGAGCACAGTGCAGGATCGCTTCTCCGACTTCGTGACCATAGAATCTGAATGACCTCAACTTGTAGCTATCAAAATGTATTATGATATGTCAGAGAGTACTCACTGAGGTCTAATCGACTTAAATTTAATAATTGCAGTCAGAGGTAATGACATTCTGTTATGCTATTCCTTGCTGCCCGTGAAAGTGGAAATTAGACCGAGCGATGTTGAAAGGTGATTACTCTCCTCTTCAGTGAGCTGACCCTTTCATTTCACTTGCTGCATGAAGATTAAATCTACTTGATAACTTCAGCAGTGGGAGACGGGTTTACTTCCTCAACCGTCCTCAGTGTTGATGTATTTCTTATTTAAGTGGTGTTGTAAATGTGTGGACACCTTTTTATAAAAAGGAAAAATAGAAAAAGAAATGGATACAAAAATCAGATGGTTTAAAGGCGGCACAGAGACTTTGTATGATTCTAAAAGTCACTTATCTTTAAATGCAGTTGTTAGAAAGCCCAAAGCCTTGTTTAAATAACTTATAATACAAGATAAGAGGTGACCTTTTGATCAACGATGGTTGCTGAAAAAAGAAATGTTGCTCCACTTACTCACTCCTCGTTCTCCCCTTTCCTCTGAAAGATACTGCACCATCCCCCCAGAAGAATCTGAATCAGAAGAGACATACGGTGGAGGGAGAGACTCCTCTGGTGAGGCTTTAAAGAGCACCACCCTCCACATCTTTACCCCGAAGCACAGGTCCCAAAGTCCAAGGGAACTCTACATTCCTGAGTCTCAGCATGAGGCAAACTATGGGTTGGGCGGCGACACAGAGTTTCACAAGGGACCCCAGCTGCTTTACACCCAGCTGCATGTTCCATCATCTGGGAATGGGAGAGACCGGGACCATGACTTTCAGGACAATGATGGAGAAGGACGGCAGTGCTTCCCCCCTGGGGACATGGTTGAGCTCCAGGTGTCCCTGTCCGAGCAAACCTTGGCCGGTGTGGGCTGCACCTCTCTTGGGAGTGCTCATGGGATAGACGGAGAGCTCTCAAACAAAGAGGCTGTTGACATGATCCACACCACCACTGTGTCACGCGATGTACCGTGTTCTGTCAGACAACCACTCGGCCAGCATGGAGTGGTGCTCAGCTCTCCTTCGATGCTGGGGCAGGTGGAGGTCATTTTGCAGCAGGCAGCAGCATCAGGAGCAGGGAGGGGCCTCCTGAGTGTGGGTGGCCCCAGGGTCAGTGGAAGTGTTGGATCCCAAAGTGAAGGAGAAGAAGGGGGAGGGCACTTCGAGGGAGTTCCTGGGTCTTTCACTGTCTCTTTTGAAATTGCCTCAGAAGAGGCGACACCAGCTGAAGAGCATGACTCTGATTCTGAGGGGGATCAAGACAAACCCAACAAGCATCGGGCAAGACACGCCAGTAAGTACCTATGTACTATTTCCATGGATAACACTCTCTGGTGTTCTTTCTTTGAGTGTGCGTAATAATGACCTATTCCTTAAGGGGGATCTGCATGCTAATAGGTCAACAGTAAACTGCATTTGTCAACAACATGTGTGCATTCCAAAGCCTGATGTCCAGTGTGTGTGCTCCTCAAAATAGTGTGTGTCTTTGACTGCAGTTGGAGGAGGGTGCTCATTCCTTCAAATGGAAGCGCATACTTCCGGGTCAGACCTGAACTACAACAGAATCAAAGGGACAGTACCGAGGCACAGTCAAGAAGGAATAGCAACAGTTCACAAAAGCTAGATTAAAGAATCAAACGAAAAAAATGTTTAATTGATCACATGTAGGAAGCTACTAAAATCTGTAAAACCGTTGAACTATCCATTTGAAGAGGCTTGATGATGATACTGAGGCGCTCCTCTGAGCTGTGTAGAAGACATAAATATAACACCAGCACGCTGATGATGCCTGCAGAAGTGGCCCTTTGACAGACACCAGCATGTGCTCCCCTAGCCCGTTACCTGATCCTTTCAAACTGGATGCTTTAACTGAGCTAAAAAAGTGAGTCCGTTGCTCACTCCCGCTGGCTCCTCCACCTTCAGGTTTGTCTTGCAGGAATATGAAAAAGAAAGCAAGCGTATTATTTTATTTCAGCCTTGCATTGTTGGATGGTTTGAGAGTGGCTTTGTCGTGTGATTTCTGTTATTGTATTGGTCGACCTGTCAGCACATGTGACAGATTTAAGAAGAACAGAAGGATTTAGTGGACAGCTTGTGAACTTACAGATAAGGACTGGTAATGACACTCTGGTCCTGGTCAATTTATTGCATGCGGGTTTTCTTTTAATCTTTCTCAGGTCCTATTCCTGGCTTCTTTATGAAGAGCAACTGATTTAATGTTCATTGTCTGTGGACAAATGAGGATGTTAGACATGCGTCAGAGGATTTAATTATTGCTTCATGGATTGATGCTTTATATTCAACTGAATGAGAAAATTGGGAAATACGTAGTTATAGGTGGATAAATATGTGTGAACTAAGAATGTGATGGAATCAGTTAATAGCTCAGCTCATATTTGTTGTGTGTTTGGATCAGTTCAGCCACAGTGCATACAGTATAAATCGTTTATTAGTCTGTAGTTATTTCTGCTTTTCATGTGAACATTGAATGTATTTTTTAAACGTATTGCGGATTTCTTTTTTTATTTACAGAAGGTTGATATCAGTATATCGTGTTGTATGCTGAAGGTCATTGCTGGTGCCTTGCTAAACTTGTTTCGAAACTTAATTTGTCATCTGTCAACCTGTTATTTGTGCAAGGTCTATTTTTACTCTGCAGATGAGTGATGAACCAAAATAGGGTTTACATGATGAAATTGACTGACTGACATTCAGGATGGGCTTATTTTGAAAAACACATTTCAACAGTGATAATTAAGGTAATTTAGTCATCTTCAATGACATGATTAATGCAGATACAGTGTGTAAGGACTGCCTTGAAGTTGTTCTTGTTATCAAAGAGCTGGAAAGTAAACATTTCTGATGTAGACATAGAAAAGCAAGCAGATAATATGATTTGTGTTGATTCTAACTGCACTGTATTTTATGTATACCTATAATGTCAGGTGAAGCACTTATTTGGATTCCCCGATGTAGGACCATTTATTCTAAACACTGAACTCTCTTCTCTACACAGGGCTCAGGCGCAGCGAGAGTCTGTCTGATAAGCAGTTGAAAGAGGCGAAGTCCAAATGTAAGCGCATCGCTCTCCTTCTAACGGCTGCTCCGCCCAACCCGAACAACAAGGGGGTGTTGATGTTCAAGAAACATCGGCAGAGGGCCAAGAAATACACACTTGTGAGCTACGGCACAGGAGAAGAAGAACCAGAGTACAGCGACGAAGACGACGAGGAAAACGAAGACGAGAAACAAGAAACTCATGCTGTTGAATTTACCCTTGTGGCTCCAAACGGTTCTGAAATAGACAAGCATTTCCTCACTAATGCCCGTAGTAGCAAAGGTGTGCTAACTATCAATTGGGACAAGGGTCTCCTTGAGATTGAAAGGAACCTGAACAACCAAGCTGCGATGGAATGTTTGCCCGAAACCAAGGGCAAGGGTGCCGTAATGTTTGCCCAACGGCGTCTAAGGATGGATGAGATTTCAGCTGAACATGACGAGCTTAGGCGTCAGGGGATTCCCGTGGAAGCAGTGCCGATGGTTGAAAAGAAGACAGAAGAGCACTCCTACATGCAATCCACAACAGAGGGCCATGCTTACATGGATGTAAATATACAACAACAAAGCCAACACCAACAACAGTCCCAGCAATATCAGGAACAGCAGTACTATGAGCAACAACATAACTACCAACAACAACAACAACAATATCAGCAGCAACAGTATGAACAACAGCAATATCAACAACAGCAAATGTATCAGCAGCAAGAATATCATCAAGAGCAACAGCAGATGCAGCAGTATTCTACAAACATCAATGGCACAGTCCAACATCAAACCAGTGAAATGCAGAGTACTCTCAGCAATCGTACTGCAAAGCCATTCTCAGCAGAAAACATGCCGGCTACTTATTATTCTCCCACAATGAGTGGGACCAATCAAGATTTAGTGGGCCAAGGAGAGCAGATAGCTTCCCGGGATGAGCGCATTTCTACACCTGCAAGTCGGACTGGTGTTTTGTCGGACGCAAGGAGAAGAAATGTTGGCAAGCCTATGTTCACATTTAAGGAAGCACCAAAAGTATCGCCAAACCCAGCACTGCTAAACCTCCTCAACAGAAAGGATAAGAAGTTGGGATTTGAGTCAGCAGCTGAGGAAGACTACCTTAGCCTTGGGGCTGAGGCTTGTAATTTCTTGCAGTCTCAACAAATGAAACAAAAGGCACCTCCACCAGTAGCTCCAAAGCCTGTGATCAACCCCAACTCTCCTCCTTGGTCGCCACAGATGGAAGTGACAAACCAGGACATGCCTCAACAAGCTGAAAATAGTGTATCCACACCTGCTGTAGCCCCCACCACAGAGACTACCCCTGCTCCAGAACTAGAGCCAACCCCAGCACCTGCCCCTGAGCCCCCTGCCCCTCCTGCCCCAAAGGAGACTCCTGCCAGCACCACCACAGAGGAACAGCACACATGGACTCCCCTGGAACCTGAATCTCAACCAAAGCCTCTGCAAGTCACAGCTCAGGAGGAAAATAGTCATATAAATTCTACCCTGCAGCCTGAGCCTGCTCCTGTTCCTAGCTGGGCTCCAGCACCAACCGAAGCACAATATCAGCCATCTACCAGTTCTTGGCATCCAGCTCAAGTGCAGTCTCAAGAACCACCTCATAGTCAGTCCCCACCACAGCCACCTTGGATGACACGACAACCTTCTCAGACCCAAGTACAGCCTCAACCCCCAACAAATACTTGGACGCCTCAAATTCAGCCATCCTGGACTCAGCCTCAAGGGCAAGCACAGGCCCAGACCCAAGCTCAGCCATGCTGGACTCAGCTTCAAGAGCAACCACAGTCTCATCCACAGGTTCAGCCACCCTGGGCACACTCGCACGAGCAGCCAAATCTGCAGCAAATGCAACCAACCTGGGGTCAACCTCAAGAACCAATGCAGCAGCAGCCCCAGACCCCATGGGCACAGCCATCACAAACAGACTCTCAGCATCAACAACCTGAGCAGAAATCCCAAGCACAACCTCCTTGGGCTCAACAGGATCAGCCCGAATCCCAGCCACAGCCACCATGGGTTCAGCCACCACAGCATCAGGCTCCACAACAAGCATGGTCACAGGCCGAAGCGCCGGGTCAGCCCCAACCACCGTGGGTCTCAACTCAGCCTCAACAGCAACCTTTAATTAATGCATGGCCTCCATCACAAACTCAAGCCCAAGTTCAGCCACCTTGGATCCAAGCAGCCCAAGCACAACCCCCACCACAGCCTCAAGCCATTTTGAATCCATGGCCGACAGTACCTGCTCAGGCTCAGTCCCCTCCATCATGGGCCCAGCACCCTTCAGAACATGGTCAGCACCCCATGAATTCCTGGGCCCCAGAGCAAAATCAGGCCCAACATCAACCACCTTGGGCTCAACCAGTTCCCCGCCAGCCCACACCACAACCAAACTGGCAACAATCCATTTCAAAGACTCCACCACAGCCACCAATAAATACATGGCCTCCACGTCCGACACAACCTCAGGCACCTTTTAATGCTTGGGCACCACAGCCACAGCAAACACCTGTCAATGTTTCCTCGTCAATGGTGAACACTCCGTCTCCAAAACCTTGGCATCCACAACAAAATGCCCCACACAATCGGGCCCCTCCGCCACCGCCACAGCGAATGCACTCTTTAACCATTGGTCAACGAGCTTCACTGCCTATCAACCCAATGGCCAGTGTCTTAAACCCTTCATCCCAAGGTTCATCTTTTGGGATGCCAGCCGTCAGAGGGAAAGGAGCCGATATGTTCGCCAAGAGGCAGTCTCGTATGGAGAAATATGTTGTGGACTCTGAGACTGTACAAGCAAACAAGACTTGCCGGTCGACATCGCCAGTTGCTTCCTTACCGAATGAGTGGAAATATACACCCAACGTACGTGCTCCTCCTTCACGGGGATATAATCCTATTCAGTCCCCTTCTTACCCCCCAGCAGCAATAAAGGCGCTCCCTCCAAGTAGCCCTCTAACCAAAGCCAATAAAAAAGGCAAAGGGAAACAGAAGCTTGTACCTAAACTCGATGTTATCGATGTTATGAAGCATCAACCCTATCAACTCAATTCCTCACTCTTTATCTTTGGCCCAGCAGCAGAGGCTGCCAAACCCCCTGAACCTAAGCCAGACTGTTCACCTCCTAATCCACCTATTGAAAACCAACAAATTAGACATGAGCAAATGGCCCTCACCCAGCCAGCTGGACCATTAAATGCCCCATACCCCCAGCAAGCCTATGGGATGCCAATGCAGCCCATGATGCATGATGGCCATGATCAGCAAAACCCAGCTAATGTTTATCCTCCCTCTAATCCTAACCCCCCTGGTGGTCCATACCAGCAAGCATATAATCAACAAACGTATCAGCAACCTGCCCCACCTGCTTATCATCCCCAAGCTCCTCAATCTCCAAACCCTAGCTACCAACAGGCACCGCAGGCCCTTTACCAACCAGCCAATAGCCCTCCCTACTTGACAACTCCCTCAGTACCTTACCAGCCACAGCTTCCCAGTGTCTATGGTGCTCCTAGTTTTCCTGTAGCTGCAAGGCCTGAATCTGCAGCAGGTGGCAACTCTGGAGCTGCTCCTAAACCCAAGTTCACAGCTAAAAAGAGCTCCGCTCAGGTCTGGAAGCCTGCCGCAGTTGATGAAGAGTGATTCTGGTAGAATCATGATATGCTAGAGTCAAAGGGTTGGTGCTCTTGCAATCCACTTGCAAGTGGACTATTTTGAGCATATAAACTTGCTTTTGCAAGGCCTATATTTACATCCACCCGCTCTCGTTATTGTCATAGGACAGCGCTTGATGGTGTTCACGGTTTGAAGAACTAATACAAATGGCATTGCAAACAAATAAGAACATAACAATAAGAGTGAGATGTAAGCATATCTTACGAGATACAAAGGAGCTAAAATTAACTTTACATGTTTATAAAGCATGTACATTTCAACATGTTTATCTGAAATTATGCATATGGATACTTAATTCAAATGAATGTATTATGTAGGGGAAAAAAGCTAAAGTCGTGGCAATGTAAGAATGTAGGGGGGCAATATGCTCAGTAAGAATTGAAAGAAGGGTGCGAGAGAAAAAAGAAATCAGAAGTGAATGGTATCGGATAGTGACAACAGGAATTAGATTTTTGAAAAGAAAATGTCTCCAATCTTATTTGATAAACAAACAAATAAACAGACAAAACAACTTAAATATAATCAAGTTGGATAGCATAATTAACACAACAATGAGAAGTAATGGAGAAGGGTCGGTCTTTGGGGTTCAATGATACCAACATGAAGGCAAAAGTTTGAATGTCAGTGATGTCAGAGTACAGATTATGTAACAACTCTGGAGTTGTAAGTGAAGGCTGGAGAATACTGCACTACTCCTTACAAAAACTAGCCCTTGCTTGCTTGAACTTCAAAAGTCAAATGAGTAAAGGATTTATTCGTCAGTGGCTCTCCCGAGTGTCTTGTCCATAGCACCTACTTAAGTGGGTTAGTTTTATTTCAAGCCTTTTACCAGCTGTTGCGTCATGTTAGGTACTATATTTAAACTGCCTTATAAGAGGGAGTGCTGAAGTCCAGGGATAGTAGGCTTGAATTTCAGCTTAAGCCAGTAAGAGCTACTCAGGCCCTGATTGTATTTTCCCTGATAACAGAGAAAGATATCGTATCTTCACTCTTCCATACATCTTCTCCCGCTATTGTATTATATAAATAGATGATGAATGACATACAAAAAAGGAATTATTAAAAGAATATCCAGCCCAGTAATGTGCTGCTTTTGTTCTTTATGTTCTTTTCCTTTTCCTTTGTGTGTTTCTCTTCATAGTGCTCTTTCTGTATGTTTTTCCTGCACTGCCATTAAAATGTATTTTATCCTTGTTTGACTTTCCTTTCTTTTGTCCTTTTAGCATGCTCTTTGGGCTACTTTCTTCTTTTCATCTTGCTGAATTTCACGACTTCTCCATTTTCCATATTTTCTAAAAAAAAAAGAGCAATAAATCAGTCAGTTTATTCTCAAGTACCATTATGTTAGACTAACTCCTACCTATATAATACCTACTATCTTTTTGCAAAGGTTGTGGTTAAAAATCAGTTTTCAATATCAATATCAACTAGAAAGAGCTTAAGCCAGAAACACCTCGTTATCCAAATCACCTACTTTTATAGCAGTTGAGGTGAATGCTTGAAAAGCACATTCCTGCAGAATGACTGACTTGATGATGCATTCATGAAGGATATTATTAGACCGGTGACTTCAAGGAATACAGGCGACCTCATTGGACAATTCTGGAGGACAAGTGAGTGGGCCACTGCTGAGTTGAGTCATGCATTTTTAGAAAGGGCAGTTATTTGTTAAATGGAAGTTTTAATATCTGTCCTTGGTTGGCTATATCTGGAGGAATTTGATTCCTAATTCACCCCCAGCTTTTCTGGTCTTTATGTCAGCTGTACTTGTTTTCAGTGCACCCTAAAGACATCTAAGTGTTTGTGTGAGACATAAATATTTGCATGCAATACAATTTAAATATAATAGAGACCAAATAATTCCTCTAGGTTCAGAGACCACACAATAATGGTTTAGTTACATGTTAAATGTGTGTTGATACTACTAAACTTTGGTATCTAATGCCTATTATGTAATTTTTATTTAAAGAAATGCAGGACAGGTTTTATACACACCTTCTACTCTCAAATGGTCTATCTAATAGACTTGGGACCCCAAATAATACCGGTCTTTTCTGAGATATGTTCAAATCTGCATAGTGATAGAAATAGACAATTTAAGGCGTACTGTATGGTTATTTCATCAATTTGCTTCAGTCGTACGAAAACATCCGTACATCATCATCTAATCTGCTCGTCCCTTCATGTGTCAGCTCTAATCCAGGATAACACTGCCAGAGGCATTTTAGGCCGACCAGATACCTGAGTCAGCAGATAATTTATTCCCATTTTACTCATTCAGCGATAATTCTCTTTCTTCATGACGGCACTCTCGTCTGCTCTGTTCTTTCACTTTTCACAATCTCTTGCTCTCTGCTGATCTTACACATCTTCCGCCAGATGATGGCAGCACTGCCTTTTCTGCATGTCTGCCATATCCAAAAGAATGTATCGTCAGAGACCATAAAGGGTACAGAGGTGCTTTGTCACTCCACATAACCCTTTGCTGTCTCGGCATCCTAATGGATATTTTAGGATTAGTTTAGTAGTTTACTAAGTTGCACCAAATCCAAATCTAATTGTCATACTTTCAAGTGTTGCTGTACAGCAGAGTAGATCCAATAAAAACAAGGTGAATGCAGCTTATTCTGGAAAGCCCATGCTCTCCCATAATCCAGTTGTTCTGAGAAACAAGAGGGCATTCCGCTATGTTTGGACAAATGCTAAAGCACTGGGTTGAGGAGTCTTATTGTGGAATGGAAGGTCAAGTCCACAATAAGTTAACAATAATACGTTTATAGAGTTTGCAACAGTTCATTCATTTTGCTGGCTATTTCAGATCTTTACATTGTTTTACAAAGTTATACTAAAAATAAAACAGGCGAAAATGAAACATGAAATTCAAAATTAGAGGATTACAGCACCTAAAAGACATGTGTTGTCAAAGAGCTACTCTATTTTCCTGTGTTTTCCGAGCTGCGGGAATTTTTACTAAAATAAACATGTCTGGATCTTTCTTTACAGCTACTTGGCAGGAGCTACTCCCTTTCCCCACCAGTCAGAATACCATCCACGTGCCAGAACACAGCTTCGGCTTCTTCTTCTCCCAAGCCTCCGGCTCGGGCCTCCACGACCCCCCCAGCAAGACAGGCATCCTGGCTACAGAAAGGCCGCAAACCACTTTTGCCCTGGGAAGCCGCCTCCCGCCATCCCCTGGGCCTGGTGGATGAAGCCTTTGCTTTCCAGAACCTCCAGCAAAGCCTAGCCACCAATGTCCGCTTGGCAGCCCAGCGCAAAATGTTGCCTGAGCCGCCAGCAGAGTGGAAGGCCAGGGTGTCTTACGAAGCCCAGCAGAAACCAGGCGGCCAGACTTGGAGCCAGAGCCGAAGCGGCAGTGAGAGTCGAGCCCCGCTACCATCATTTGGGTCCCTAACAAGGAGCGCTGTCTCCGCCCCTGCCCGTCATGCTGATTACAGGTCTCTGCCCAGACAGTGGCAGCCTCAGAGGTCAGTTACACAGGCAAACATGGGGCCCCCAGTGTCCTCCTCAGAGTTTCAGAGGCCCTTGGGAAAACCAACTTACAAGTCTGTGTACACCAGCAACACTTGGAGTTGGAGGCGATAGAAAACAACTCAACCTGTGTGACCTTTCAATAGAAGAAAACTCCCAAGTTTCACTGATTCCATTGTTCATTTAAGTACTTTTCCTTTTTTTAACTCATATATATTATAACAAGCAATAATAAGGTAAGTGAGGAGAGTGAGCTGGAGAGATTGCTAGAATTCTTGTGGTTCTGATAATATTGTTTCTTTTAATTCTTTAAGCTTTTTGCCCGGTAAATATCTCGTATAAACTGTTTTAGATCCAATCTAATGAATGCCATAATGAAATGTGAAAAAGGGACGATTACTGTCACAACATATGGAGACTGAAAGATAATTTCTCGAATATTAAACTGACTTTGTAGTTTGGTATGTACACTGAAGGGGGCCTGCAAGATGAGGCAATGAGTATGTTGCTTAGGATGAGCGTGAAGAGACATGTGCAGTGCAAAAAAAGTGGAGCATATTCAGTGATTGTTCTTGATATCTGAAAAACAACTGTTCGGTTAAGCTTTCAGAATATAGGACAGAGGTTTATTACAGTGTCTGAAGAAAAGAGATTTGTGAGGATACAAAAAGGGAGAGAGAACAGTTTCTCTCTCCCTTTTCGACCCCCAATTGTTTTGAGCTGGTGGAGTTGTCATTCTCTTGGTTTCATTTTCTGCCGTGGATGTATGTATTTAGCATGCAGTGATTGCGCACTTGTTTTTTGCTGGTTTTTGATTGATTATCAATCAAACAAATTACTACATTTGCAGTGTTTCCAGGTCAGCAAATATCTTTAGTGTCACAAAATCCAATTATTGATGCATTAGACAAGAGGCTTAAAAGGTTAGTGCTATAACTCAGCATGTTGTGTAAGCGCTAATAAGTTAGATGAATATACTTCTTCACCAGGTGCATTTTAATTAGTGCATAAGCATTTCACCACCAACTATGGGAGATGAGAAGCTGACCTTTTTTTCTTTAGGGCACCTGAAATGAATTGGCCCATTCCAGTCATAGCTGGGTGTGATATTTGAATTGAGGAATGTTGATTAGTCCTAATTATGACTACAATAACACATTATTCTTGTTGATGGGTTTACTGGGACTGGGAGAATTGCTTGTGGTGTGTATGTAATGGGTTTGTGGCTTGCGTTTGTTTTGGGCTTTCGCTATAGACTCCTAAGATTAAAGTTATTGTTTCCACAGAGAGTACATAATGTCCTCATGTGATTCTCACCAAGCAATCTCATGAGCATGAATAAGATTCATCACTCGGGCCTCAACTGACTCACTGAGCACCCTGACATGTAGTGTATCTGTGAGGGTTACACTGTACTGCTTCCATTCAGACAACTCTTATTATGGTCACAATGCAATATCAATCAATTTCTGCCTCAGACCATTTCAGATATGGATTCACATAAAGCCTGTTACAAAATAAACACAACCAAATAGCACTATTTCACAAATCGCACTGTGTGTTTGTGCTCTTTGCTCTCTATTCCAAGCATGAAATACTTCGCTCCGGGCCATTTGTTGCTTGCTGGACCGTCCCATGAAGCTTTTTGTACGATGTGTTGTCTTGAATAGTCACTCGCTCCGTATCCAGCGAAGGGGTTGGGGGGGGGGGACTTGTTTCCATGGTGACCACCAGTTACATAATAACAGTGGGTACCTACTGTAGCCGAAGCATTAGAGGATGAGAGATAAGGACGCAGAGGGAGATGACGAACAGAAATTATTTCCCGACTAATTTAGATTTAGAAAATGTTGTGTCTGGGATTCAAATGTCATTAAAAGGGGAAAGCGCAATGCACATAGTTTTGACATATTTCATTTTGTGTATGGGGTTGCTGGACTAGTTTTCGTCATGCCAGGCATTGCAGTGAACTTGCTGCTTTTAACATCCAACCTTATGCTTTGCTCCCCCGCGGACCTGCCGTCCTTTCTTTGTCTCTGTTATCAAGTTAAGAATTATATTGGAGGTAAATTAAATCGAGCAAGGTCAATTAAAACATAGTGACTGGATTAAAAAGTGAGTGCACCCTATTAGGCCTTGCTCCTATATCACATGATGGCTTTTAAAACAAATAGTATCTGATTGGCCGGTAGGCCCTGAAGGGGTCGCGTTCCCACTGAATATAATCATTGTTAGCTGCGCACTACAATCCTGGAGCGCTGACGAAGACAACTGCCGCTGAAAAAACTTTCTTTTTTATGTTAAAGCTTTGTCAGTAGTTTCTAAGAGTGTTTTCAACCCTTAGGTGCTTTTTAATTCATTTATATGCGCAAAGTTGCGCTAATGCAACAGATTATTGCTCTTTATATGGGCCGTTTACGCCAATGCTTACATTTTATTGACCTTTATTATGCCACAGATAAAGCACATTCTCATGCAGTCATGTTGACGATAGAAGAGGTGAACCACAGTGGGCCAAACAGGAATAATAGACTCTCCCCATCGTTTTTTTTCATTTGAATAAATTGGATTTTATGTTAGAATCCTTCATCATCAGTTTCAACCATGTATCCATAACGTTTCTGCCAGCATGCCAATTTTTAGCAATTTTAGTTTTTATTTCACATACTCTTAATCAAGTGCAGACATCCCTCCTGGGGCACTCCTGGTTTGAAATCAGTGATATTGATCCTCCTGCTACTGGCAGGAAGACAGATAGCTAGATGGAGGGCAAAGCGAGCAGCAGTGGCATTGCTCTAAATTTAGTCACGCCTCTACTTGTGAACTAAATACCAATGACAACAGTCAAAGTGACACCCACCCACCCACCCACCCACCCAACCACTCATTCAGTCAGGCTAGGTTGCAGCCCCCTCTGCTCGCCCTCCCCATGACAAGCCCCAGTGCCGTGGAGCACCAGCACCCACACGGGTTGCACTACCCTGTCTGACCCTCTCTCCTCTTACCTTTCTGACTTCCTTCCCTGAGGAGACAGGCACAACTTAAGACTCCGCCCAAAGAGGGGTCCTTCAGGACAGGTAAGCCATCACTCGGGCCTCTCCAAAGGTGTGCTGTTTAGTTGTAACGTGACACTTCCACTTTGACTCGAGCATGATTCTCACCACCACCTTCAGTTGCTCCCTCTTCATTTTCCTGTCAATCAAACTGCTTGCCTCGTGTTACTGTGTCTCTTAGATATTCTTTTATAATTGTGTTTTTGAAAAGTGAAAACCCCTTTAGTCTTATTGCTTGACGTTTTTATGTGGGGAATAATCAAATTTAACAGCAAGTATGCATAAATCATATTGCTTACCTCTATTTTTTTCAAAGTGAACACAACTAATAGTATTCTGAAGTTGTTTTTTATTGAAAATAAAAGAGAACTTTGCAAACCTGCCTCATATCTACTGAACCAAAACAATGATGAGGGCTTTGCTTGCCATGAAATGCTACTTTGTTCCACCAAGAAACTTCGTGAAAAGAATTTTGGATTGGAATGAAACATTCATGTCGTGTTCACTGACACCTTGGTGTGAACTTCCGTGGGGCAATTTCATCCAGTTTGCTGTGACAACAACATGTTCTATATCTGTGTCCTTTCAGCACGACTTATTTTCAAACCGATTGATTCCCAGACCCCTGACCCAGCTGGTTGCCATGTCTGAAGAGCATGTGCTTGGCGTTTAACAGCCCGAGGTTATTTAAAGGGATGTGCTAACTTCGCCCCTTTTCACTGCCGTAATGAATCCTATCTGCTTTGGTGGGTCTTTGTGGCTTCTCAATGTTGGCCAAATCGACGGCCAACATGCAGCTGTGTTGTCTTGCTTTTGTGTCTCATTGTATGAACAGGTTGCACTGATGTGCTTTGCCTCCTGTGACTTTTTGCCTCCCCCCCCGACTCCCCAGGTGCAGCCATGTCACAGTTCTCCACCATGACGACCACGGAGAGGAAAATGCAGGCGGCAGCGATCTGCAAGGAGGTTCAAGCCCAGGAAGGTAGCCGTATCATTTCCTCTTCACTTCCTTCTTTTCTAATCCCCCCCCTGACCTCTCAGTTTCTCTCTCTTTCTCTTGTTGCATCCTTTCTTTGCTTCTGTTTCCTTCACACCTTCTCTCCTTCTCCTCACATCCTGCTCCTTCCTTACAGTAATTCTCAGTCATATTAACTGTCCTGTAAACGGCGGATCAACCTGCCAGACGCACTGGACACTGCCACATTCACTCTACGGAAGGTATGAGCCCACCATTTGCCAGTGCAGCAGTTGCCAGCCCTCCCTTCTATGACCCTGACTATAAATAAGTAAATGAATACTTTTATGGGCCAAAGTAACTAATCCCTTTGTCGTTGTCCTTTTGAACGCGCTATTTCAGGGCGAGGACAACTGTGTGGCTAGGTCTGAAGGCTACTGACAGCTGAAAGATATTCTGGCAAATGATGCGCCTCACACTCGGATATAGGCCTGTGACATCTCCATGATCAGCATGCAGTAGCGAGCACGTGGTGCTAACCGCAAAACAAGCACTAGACATGAGTGGAATACGAGAGAAGATAATTGCTCATTCATCATATTGGCAGTAGTACCAAGTCAGCAGTCCATGTCGAGGGCTTTTGTTGCAGCAGTTTTTTTTTGTTTTTTTTCCTGTGGGAATATAATTTATGTTCAATGAGGTTTGATAGGTGGGAGTATGGGAAATTGGATAATATCTTGTCTGAAATCAGATCAATTTACAAGTATATATTGTATACACAAGCCGTTCATAGTCTTTTGAATGTCTCCTTGTGTCCAGACATAGAGATGGATCTTGGGAAGAAAATGAACGTGCCTAAGGACATCATGCTGGAGGAGCTGTCTCTTGCCTCAAACCGGGGCTCCCGTCTCTTCAAAATGCGCCAGAGACGCTCAGAAAAATACACTTTTGAGAGCGTCCGTAATGAGAACAACCAACAGCTCAATGTAAGTAGAAGCCGTGATGCAATAATCATATGTGAATGGATACATACAGAAAACACGCATGAAAGAAAAGAAGAAGAATTTTATTATGTCAATTCTGTCGACATTGTTTGTTCCAGGAGTAGTTTATGGGAAATGCACAGAACCCCTTTCTTGCCAGGAGTTAGATGAGAAGATCAATAGTACACACAAGTGTCTGCGTTAACGGTTGAGCTACAGGTTAATTAGCTTAGCATAAAGAATGGAAGCAGGGGGAAACGGCTAGCATGGCTCTGGCAATTCTCAGCAAGGAAGCAAATAATTGTATTTCCCTAAATGTCTTTTTTTTAACTCATAAATTCACAGCAGATTAATATGGATTATTATAACACTAGTACAACGCAGATTAATGAGCAGGTTATTGTTACTGTCGCCTTCAGAGCGTGTTTTCTTCAAGCACATTCATCCATTTTCCCCACATCTTTCCCCTCCATCACTCGAAAAACACTCACACAGTACCTTCCATCCTGACAAAGTATACGTGGGAACGATTAAGCACTCGAAGTGTTTATTTGACACGTGCTGCAGACTCGGAGTGGCACAGAATAAGAGTTACGAAAGTCTTCCAGTCGGTCACAAGTAACTTTATGAATGCCCTTTTGTGTATAGATGGGCAGTGTGCCAAGTCAGCATTTATGTTCGCATGGCCTGGTTACACATAAAGCAATTTATGTACCAAAGCTCTCAGTAAAATTGAATCAAGACAAACTAAGTTTCTCTTTGTTACATATAATTAATTTGCAGCACTAGTTATATCCTCTTTCATTTACTTGTGTGGTGACTTGTGTACGTATTGCCCTCATGAAGTCCATAGATAAAATAATTAACATGCTCCAGGGAAATGTTTCGCCTCATCTTTGAAGTGAGAAGAACTCTCATATCTCTGGTTTGTTTATTGCTCGGGGCAAACAGAGGGAATTTTGTTTCAAGTTGTCAACATTTCCTGAGGAAGTCCCGGAGTAAATCATCATGAATATCTTTCAGAGGGATGAAAGCTGGACGCTTTGGCTGCAGTACACTTTGTCCCACAAAGCAATGTTTCTTGTTGAGGAAAAGTGGACACACAGGCAGTGTCTCTTGGTGTTGAAAAACGTTTTTTTTAATAAAAAAAAAAGAATCCAGAATGCCGTGAGACAGGAAGTTGTTGATAAAACAATGCCATCATATGGTCCACTTAAAGGTACAGTGTGTAGCATTTAGGGGTATCTATTGACAGAAATGGAATATAATGTTTCGAGCTGTTTTCTTTAGTGTATCATCACCGGAAAATAAGAATCATTATATTTACGGTACCTTAGAATAAGCCGTTTATATCTACATATGAAGTGGTGAGATCCTTCATGCTGAGCACATGGGAGAAGTTTCAGTTGGTTGCAACCTTCAGCCTCACCGCTAGATGCCGCTAAATCCTACACACTGCACCTTAAATAGCTGTTCTGGAGCTTTCAATGATATTACACGACCTATCAAAAATAAATTGGTAAACGCATGCTTATTAAAATGGAAATTTAAATTATCTACATTTCCAAGACAACTGGGCGACTACACCTGCTGAGGAGATGCTCAGAAATCCACTACTGTTCTGGGTCAAAAATTGAAATTTCAATCTCAACGGATTGACATCTTAAACTTAAATCTTAAACTTAAATTCCTGTTTAACTTTTCGTTTAAGCTCAACTCACCTCTTGGATCTGTCTTTTAGAACATAATACTTTCTCAAGCTGAGAATGGGTGTGCCACGGACGACCACAGCGGCGAGAACAACGTGGATGTCGACCAACCGCCTGCTGTGCCCTCTGACACACCAGATGCAAGCATGGGGCCAAATCCAGACAGCATCGCCCCGGGTAGGTGAAAATAAAACCGAAAAAGGACCCAGAATCATTGCAGCAGTGACATACTGTAGCTAAGGTTGGGTCGACAAACCAGATGATCTCTCTTCCACAGCTCATGAGATTGTAATGCTCCCGGTGGATAGAGGGCGTGCATCTGCTCTCCACAATGCACTGAATGTTCCATGTTTTGATAAGGATGTTTTTCATTGTTTGTACTCACACAGGCTTTGCCTGGAATCTGCTGGCCGCCAGCAAAATATGATTACACATTTCTATCCCCCCTCTCTCTGCCTGTCTCCTGTTTTTCTATCGTCATCCCACTCCTGTTTCATATCTACTCCTCCACAGTCCCATCATTCTCTCACTCGCCAACTCTTTATCCCTCCTCATTACAATCAGCTTTGAACATCTTTTTTTTCAAAATAGTTGGGTTTTTACCCACGGGGGAAGTGTTTCCTGTTTGCCTCTCGTGCCACAGATACCATCAGGTTTGCACTCACTTCCTCCCTCGTGTCTTAATTCTGCCCAGTGGACACAAAACCGCTACTGATTTAGTTCCGAGTGCGTCTGCACAGGGGTGGGGGTGTTATTTCTGGTGCTCAGGACCAGACACCAACCTTCAGTATCTTAATGAAGGCACTCCGGCCTTCGCAGAAATCAGGCCAGAGTGCATTAGGTATCAAATGGTAAGAACTCTTAAAATAGCAGTCATTTACCCAGGGGTGCATGTTCCATACTCCTGTCCAGCAACATGTCT
This sequence comes from Lycodopsis pacificus, assembly GCA_028022725.1. Taxonomy (NCBI): domain Eukaryota; kingdom Metazoa; phylum Chordata; class Actinopteri; order Perciformes; family Zoarcidae; genus Lycodopsis; species Lycodopsis pacificus. Next base: position 8,703,625 of record CM051710.1, read on the forward strand.
TCACCAAGCTACAGTTATACGGTGAAGACAGATAATATGCTGAAGAAAGTAGAAACTGAGAAAAATTATTATGACAATTTCCAATAGGAGGCATAGTGCCATAGATGTTGATAAAGGGTCACATGTGCATTTTAATTGCTTTGTGCCACTTAGCAAAATGAAGCATCGATACGTGTCTTTCGTTATATATTTTATCTATTTTACAAATTTCCCCCTGGGGATGAATAAAGTACATATCTATCTATCTATCTATCTATCTATCTATCTATCTATCTATCTATCTATCTATCTATCTATCTATCTATCTATCTATCTATAGGACCATTTTTTTGTTTTGGAAAACTAGCAAAACCACTTTTTTTCTTGCTTTTCGGGATCCCACTTTCATCTCCACATAGAGTACACAGACCTGTGTGTGTGTGACAGTCCTCTCCCTCAAAAACATTCACATATAACTCAGCCAACAACAAGAACAATATTCCATGGCCTCAGAAAATCGTTTCCACCATGTTTTGTAATAGATTTCGCCCCAAATCTGTAAACCTCCCCGCGGGTCTGTTTGGTCTCTCTTGCTTCCTCCTCAGGGCAAGACATAAAGTCAGGAAGGGGGGGGGGGGGGGGGATTGTTCATTGTGAGAGGTTCGGACGTGACATGACGCCCTGTGTTATGTAATGCCTGAGCTTGCAAGCCCCCCCTGAGTGAAGCACTGGGTTTGAAGGATAGTGCTTTGGATAGGCCTCTCACGTCAACACACATAGACTATACATGAAGGCATGCACACACAGAACTACAGGGAGGCTGCCCCTTGATTTGTTTTGCTTTAGCAAGGAATTAACGGCGAGAGCAAAACCAGTGGAAAGTACTGCAATGTTGCACACTCATGTATTGAACACTATATATGTGTGTGTGTGTGTGTATACTTTTGATTTAATTAATTGAAGTGGCTGTGGGGCAGACACAGTCTCTATATGGTTTTGGGTGGCTAACTGCTCTAATGGAAGCTCAGAGAAGTGTGTAAAAGACTGCAACTCTGCTTCCTGGGCTGAACTTTGGGTTGTTTTAACTTCAGTACCAATAAATCATATGATGAGACATCAGCAGGCTGCATGCATGCCTACTCAAATTTACCCATGACCAGCTGACCAGCCTGTCATCATTTCATACAATAGGAAATCAAAGGGAAGGATCAGCCCTTTTTTGGACAGCCTGTTTCTTTGTTGCTCAGAAATATTATTGACTTTGGCTATTAAGTTCCACTTCATTACGAACCACATGTGGGGAAAGGCCCAAACTCGACTCCAGAATTGAGTAAATTGAAAACGATTAAATGGAAATACTAATGGCTGCTCTTTATTTGGCTTTAGGAAAGCCTTATTGTCAATCACTCTCTATGTTGTAAACCCACCCAGGGTACGGAGGTCCTTTGAAAGACATCCCTCCGGAGAAGTTCAACAGTACAGCTGTACCAAAGTCCTACCACTCACCCTGGGAGCAGGCCATCAACAGTGACCCGGCCTTGGCTGACATGCTCATCGCCAATATCCTGGAGCCGGAGCCCAGACCAGACATACCGGGATACAAAAGTTTCAACAGGTACAATCTAACACGTGGACAGCAAGTCATTAATAAAATGAAATGATCAACAAAATGTCACATTTAAAGAAGCAAACGCATGTAAACTGAACTCTTATTTAGCCTTTGTGACTTTCTGTAATTTTCATTTTTTCTCATGAAATTGTGATATTTATTTATTCAAAACTGACTTAGCTTTGCTTTTATGTATCATGCACACAAATGCTGAGTGGGCAAAACGAGTACTGTCCTTCATCTAACTCCTGATGTACAAAAGTGTGCTTCTCACGCAAAGCAGCCATCTCTTAGAACATGTCCTCCGGTCAAAGTCTTTGCTTGGCTTTTAATTAGTTGCGTCGCTTCAAATGTCACCGCAGTCCCTCTCATTAGCACATGGCGACTACTGTTAAAACACTGTCACTCCGTCACCTCCAGGGTGGCGACCCCGTTCGGTGGTTTCGGCAAAGCACCGAGACAACCTCCCGTCAAGTCCCTCCAGGTGGAACCGCTCCCTGACTACCCTGAGCTCCAGGGGGACGCGGAGGTAGATCGACCCTCCTTCAACAGATCTGCTCTGGGGTGGGTGTCGACCGGCGGTCCAATCCCCCTCTCTGCTGTTTCCCTTGAGCCCGTGCTCATCCCTGAGTCAGACGACCTTTGAACCCATGATGAAATCACACAGAGATGCTGTCTACGTAGTTGCTGCACCAGAGGTGAAGGTGGGCAGGGTAACGCCACGGACGGGACAGAGTCAGTGAGAGAGAAAAGCTTCAAGTTACCATGAATGCAGCATCCCACTGTTTTCCAGGGTTAACTATTGCACTGCTCTTAAAAATGAATGAATCATCCTGTACAGTAAGCAGAGAATACATGGAATGTATTGTAAATGAATGTGCATAAGAGTATTTTATCTTGCAGACACAGGTTTTTGCTCAATAAAATGGTGTCGAATGCAACAAGTCTGACATAATTCTTTTTCTGTTCTTTTTGTTTTTCGTGCTTGAATTTCACTAAAACTTGCTGATATGCACGCTTTCGAGACGCTTCTGTATTTGGACATGAACGCAAATCTGTAACATATTCCGCAACATGCCCCCGGGTGATAATTTCACAGTGAGTTGGTCTGAGCTATACACTGAAGGATCACTTGAGTGAATGATGCCGTGCCTGTGTGTTCAATTTGTATGCAAACCCATCAGTTACCGCATCGTGTGAGGGACCGACGATACATGTGAGCCACTGTAACACGCCTCAAGGTTACACTGCCTGACAAATCAAATCTCGCTCCACCGAGATGAGCGGCTTGACGGATGTGTGTCTCTCACCTTTTGGCGATGCCCACGCGAAGGAGGGTGATTGATGGGGAGGGCAGCCTGATGAGCTGTGCCCACTCCTTATCTGTCTGTCTGCTTATTAATACAGCGTTTAGAAATTCATCACAGACATAACAGGCGAAAAGAGGCGACCGATTTGAAAGTCACCTGCAGGTTTATGTACAGAGAGCTCGCCGGGTGTTGATTCAGCTGGAAGAAGAGCAGAGTGAAATATTCAGCCCTGTCTTGAATTTCAAGTTTTTGAGTCATTATGTTATATTAATTGTATGTATTTACAAATTTCCTTTAATGCAACAATGTGGGAAATATATTTTTTCATATTTACAACAGCTTCAAAACCAACGAGTTGAATTGCTGAAGAAAACCTGCGACAAATATATTACAGCCCTTTTCCAGCTCTTTTTGCTTTTCCGTGCCCATTATCATCGTCATCACTGACCATTGGAGTCCACGGATGAAGCCAGAGCATGTTCATTCATATTAAAAGTGCTTTGACCTTTTTGCGAGCATTAGGTTGCTGTAGGTTTTGGTGTAAAATGTTCAATCATGAGAACCACACTCAAGTCTGATGGATCAAAATGTGATGTGAGGGATGCTGACTGCTGGACTGTCTGAAGGTCTGTACTCGGAAGGGGTTCGATCTCACTTTAGCTGTAGTGCTCTGTCAATGTACCAGTGTGCTGTATGTTAGATAACGTGGCGTAGTGATACACGACTGCGCTTTGACGTCAGATAAGCAAGCGATGGGTCTGATTTGTAAACCGGGTGATAGACGGCAAACATTGTGTTCCTGTTGTGACTCGGGCTGGATGTCTGTCCTAAAACCATTGTCTGCTTATTTTGGGTAGGTTTTTAACAATTTCTTATGAATAACAAAACTATTGTAACACTGTGATACAGGTCTGTGATATATATATATTAATGTGTATATATATATATATATATATATATATATATATATATATATATATATATATATATATATATATATATGTATATATATATATATATATATATATATATATGTATATATATATATATATATATATATATATATATATATGTATATATATATATATATATATATATATATATATATATATATATATATATATTAATATGGCAGAGTAATGTCTACCTGAGCAGAGAATAAAGTGTGTCTCTCTCTCTCTCTCTCTCTCTCTCTCTCTCTCTCTCTCTCTCTCTCTCTCTCTCTCTCTCTCTCTCTCTCTCTCTCTCTCTCTCTCTCTCTCTCTCTCTCTCTCTCTCTGTGTTGTAATCAATAAAGTTGGCCGCCGCTCTGCACTGTTTTCATACTGGTTACAGCTGATGATGGTGTCTCCGTGAAAGCGGAGCTCCCACCCTCTTGTCCCCCCTCTGGTTAAAACTGTTCCTCTGTCAGCACTTTTTGCCTTCCCATCTTTATCTACGAGACGCCGGCTCAGCCGTCGCCATGTTTAGAGCCGTTGAAAGGCAATCGATGGCCCCAGTCTTTAAAAAACCTTTAAACCTATCAAATCTCTCTCTGTCTTTCACCCACATTGGTTGTGATAACATTATAAGGGATGCCACTTTATCCGGCAAATCAATTTAGTTAAATTGCTCGCATTCTCATGAGTGCTCTCTGTCTGATGAGAAGGTTGTGTTTTGATTTTGTAAAAGTTATTGACATCCTCTCTTTCTCTAAAAAGGAACTAGTGGGCTAAATGCCTCTCAGGTTTCCCTCAGCCATGTGATCAAGTCCAGCATCAGCATTCCTCGCCTCTGTCGGAGACCCTTTGGAATGTGCAGCTCCCGGTGCCACTCCTTTTTTTTTTTTTGTGTCCTATTTAAATTCCTCTTGCCAAGCCTCTTCAGGAGCACGGCATGTACAACACACCAACCGGCCAGTAGCTCTGCCAAGCACCACAGTAAATATTGAGCCGTGTTCATCAAGGGCAGGCATGAACTCTCTTTGAACTTTGATTGTAGCCATTACCAAAAAGCAGCAACGGAATATTATTGGCAGGGACTGCGAGCGTAGGCTGGCGGTTGGGCAGCCAGACTATTCGATTAATGTCTCTAACTGCTACCAGTTTCCCAGGCGTGTTTACTTTGGCATGAGACGGCAAAGCAGGCACTGGACTATAGGTTGGCCGGGCAGGAATTACCGGTATTTGCAATCTTGTCGTGTACTTGAGCAGGAGACTAAACCTGTCATGCTTTTGGGATAAGAGCATCAGGGAAAGTGAGGCGATAGCACGGTGGAGCCTCACTGAGCTCAAATGCAGGGCAATCCTTTTATAAACTGCTTTTAGAGACACCTGATAGGAATATCAGACTGGAGTGACCACTTGTTATGTAACAAGAAGCCCGATAAGACGGTAACGTGACGGGATTTTTTTTGTGTGCAAGAAGTAAGAGAGACAGTCAAATTCGACTAAACTTCATCATTCGTCTAAATGTGTTTTACTCTGTGACCCGGCTACAACTGAGCAGCTGGCCTTCTGCATCTTTATCAGCAGTTAGCAATGGACTGTGCTGCTGTTGCGTTCACTGTCATGTTTTAAAGCTAAGGTCCCTCGGGTCTCCATCTGCACACACAGCACCTAACACTGAGTGTGCAGCATGCTGCTGCTGACACAGACAACTGCTAAAAGGTTGAGCTACATGACCAAGCAATATCCCTGAAGCTCGTTATCCACAGACAACGATGAGCTTGTTTGTCTGCGTGGGTTTGCGTGTAACTTTGCTGGGGATATTTAATTGGAAGTTGACTGCCGGAATGAATTTCTGATCTCTTCTATAAATACATACAGAAAATGATCGTTGAGCAATGTGCGCTCATTCTCATCAGGTTTAACTATACGCAGAAATTCACCACTGTAGAAACGACTTTATTAAGGAAGGATGCACACAGCTAGGTTAGTAACCTGTTTGGACAAATGGACATTCAAGGCTGCGTTCCTGTTTACTTGCAAAAGCCCTTGAGACCAATTAGTGCCGTGTTCTCTCACAGTAATCCAGCGGCTGGCTATTACCTCAGGGGCCTCGTCTGTAATCCTTACTGGTCAATATTTGTCAACCACTTCTCTTTGGTTGATAGTCAGTGAAGAATTATTAACTTACAACTGCGAACACAACAAGTAAGTAAACAAACTGTCGCACTGAGACCTTCAGGTGACAAGGAAAATTCTCTTTCCTCAGCTAAAATTGCTGGGAGAGAGCACAGAATAGCTTTAAATATCCTTAATTTGCCGATTTTTCAGGATGTTGCCAGAAGAGAGAATTATTAGTGTGCCTTATCTGAGTCAATGAAGGGTATTACTTTCCCTAACTGACAGCACTGAGCCAACAGCATGCTTTGCAGCGAGCTTGCAGCTACCACGGATACGGCAAACACAGCAGTGAGATATATCACAGTCACCACTTTGGCTGCATTCCAGAATTAATGTAACGTGGGCAATTGCCAAAAAAATGATGCTTATGTCATCCACTTTTCTGCAGTAAAACAATGAGCACAGTCCCACTCAAGGGTTATAGAGAAAATGGAAATCACTACAAATTAATAAAATGTAGATTAAAGGAGCACAGAGGAATCTTTCTTCTTGAATGGACAATATCTCACCTGTTCCTGTGGTATATTATGAAATGCACCCGTGCTGGGACATCTTGCTGTGTTTGTGGTAATGCTAAGTCATCACGAAAGCAGATACCACTCCATTGAATAACATGCAAACAAACAAGATGTACAAGGGGAAGCTTTGTTGTGTCTTGTCGGGGATTCTGTGAACTATGTGTTCTGCAGGGCAGGCCGACTGTAAATTAGTTGAAGCAAAAGTCCCCGCCAAGAACTGCGAATGAATTGTTCTTGGGGAAAAGTACAGGGGGGGGGGGTCGTTCCAAAAAAACTTGTCAACATTGGATTTTAATCCCCAGTTAAATATAGCAGGAGCTGCTTCAGAGGCATCGCCTCCCTGTGGCCCCCGTTGTGGCGTTCAAGCACGTCTAATCTCTTATGCAACAACGGGGCATTCACTACTGTGTGGTTCCTCATTAGTAGTAATTCAATAGCAACACAACAAATGGTGTTCACGGAAAAAAACGTTAAGCGTTGCTTTGTTCAGTCATTCCACTTGGTGCAGTTTTTGCAGAAAGTGACAAAAAGGGGCGTTTTCATTTCAAGTTGGGAAACCTGACTCCGAACAACTCACCGTTTGAACTGACAGAAATGCAGTCTTGACAAATATCCCATATTTGTTTTTTTCTTATGTGCGTGGTCGTGACCATCTTGTGTCCTCATATTGCTTTTCATTAGTCCGAGCTGATGCAAATGAATTATTTGCATTTCCCATGACACCACAAAAAAACCATTTGCGTGCCCATACACAAACATGCACACGAACTAAGGCATTTATTATTACCCAGATTAAGTTTACATTTGAATTACTTACATTTTGCATTAGCAGGTGAAACCAGAGGCAAAAAAGCTGTAGTTTTGTGTATTTAAATGTTTATTTTCTTATGCTACATGCCCACTCTCCACCAGAAAGTGTTTGAGGAATTGCTTCTTGCTTTGTGATTAATCTAATTCATTTCTAATGTATTTTAAAATTGCGTGGTATAGTTTGTCCTTCGTCAAAAAAGAACCACGCTGAATGCACAGACTTAAAAATACAACTGTTTTAGAATTGTTGCCCCACTTTCCCTTTCGTAAGTATGGATTGAAAAGCCAGACAACAGTGCTAAAAATATCCCACTTCAACTGGCACAGTACATTTGGGGTGAATTGGAATTTAGCTACCCAGTGACCCAATCAAGATCATCAATGAATATATCTAACAGACAACAACAACAAAAAGGCATCGACAAACC